>JAJOOH010003688.1:0-14691 GCA_029582605.1 Solanum gracilifrons | reverse complement strand
ACAAATGTCAAAACTATGACAACAACCAGAATATGAAAATAATGATCAACAACTTATACTGTTTATAAAGATGCAAACCCCAATAGTAGCTTAGTTGGTGGTTCAATACTCCTACATATGCAAACCTGAGGTTCATCCTCAAGTTCCTGCCACTAACTTCAACATTTTAGGGCTAACTTGGTCCATTTGTGATCGTGTCTTTATGCACACCATCTACCTTTTTTAAAATTTTCTTGAAAACACTCTTAATTACATTATTTTACGTTAAGTTTTTGCAAACAATTTCATGTAAAATACAAAAGTAAAGTATTATTCCAAAGTATGAGCATGCAGCACAAGTTTGCCATAGTTTATAATAATAACAATATGAGATTGTTGCCTGTTTGATTATTGAGTTTTAGGGAATTACTAGTAAAAATAAAACATAGAAGTTTAGGAGGTAGCCAGAAGAGAGACAGAAAAGATGAAGTTTGGAAGAGGCAATTTACAAGGGAACTCTTCTGAAGGACGCACTAACCATGCCATGGACCAAAAAAAGACTTGGGGGGACAGCGAAAGAGCACAAACATGTAGTTGAAATTCTTCTGAAAGGGGCATCAACTATGTACATGAACCAAAAGGACTTGGCTCAAAGAAAGCCTTGGCCTTCTTGTCAGGGCAGGATCTAGGGAGGCGGGAGGGTGTTGACCCGAACCCTATGCAAAAATTACACTGTATATATAAGGTAAATTTTTATTTTTATGTATATATAAAGATTTTGAATTCCCTAAACATAATACTAGAGGTTGGCTCAGAGGCGTAACTAAGGGGGGGTCACCGGGTTCACGTGAACCCATGGTCCCCTCCCAAGATCATATATAGTAGTGTTATATTTTAGAAAAAATATTGAAATATAAATGTGTGAACCCATACTTGAAATATCACTTAATGCGATTATGATTGGGTGCACCTCTCTCCGCGAGGTTAGAAATTTGAATTTTATATTTATCTTGTTTTAATTTTCTTTCTAAATGTCAAACCGATCCAATTTATATCATAGATCAACCTTTTTATAGCAGTGCACCCATCATCTCAAAATCCTGGATACGCCTCTGGGTTGGCTTAGTAGTTTATGGAATTCAAAATTCATCTTGAGTTCCAAGTTCAAATCTCAAAGAGTACATTTTTATTTTTCAAACCCCCTTAGTGAAAATCCTAGAGACATCACTGCTTCTTGTTCCAAAATAATTCCTTTGTATTACTGCCACACTTCATTGATGATTTATTTTTAGTTGAACTCCAGCTACCACATACAGTAAAACCATAGCACTTTACTCAGTTTGATACTGGTATCTCATAATTGCTAGATCTCAGCTCTTGTACCATTTTTAGATTTTTTCGGTCAAACCAACTGAGATAATTATTCTGTCATAGTCATCTCACACAAAAGTTAACTCAAATCTAGAAAATAACCAATAAATCGAGAACTAGCAGAATTACATTAACTGTCAATTATACAGAAACAGATAAAGGCTCAACAATCTCAATCATAGAACTTTCTTACTAGAACATCTGTCACCATATGAATTTGCTGAACTTCCCATCAAGAATATTAAATATGTTTGAGTAAGACAAGGAGGCAAAACAGTTGAAAATATAAGATAGGTAACTTTGATGAATGACTTCAAGTACCTTAACAGATAAAACAATGTATACCACAAAAAGCCTAAAATATATATAACTGATGAAAAGAAAAAACACCAAATCCTGTAAATGTCAACAAGAAGAAACCAACTGCAATAATACCTGTACTGGGGCATAAGAAGAAGACCAACCTTTGCCCAAGAAAAGTTTCTTGTATTAGATTGGGATGTCCTACTCTCCATAGCACAAATAGTTGAATTTGGGCTAAAAATATAGTTTAAACAAAAACAGATTTTTTATAGTTTGTATACTTTAGCGTACATCATATCTTTCTTAACAGTTATCCAAAAGAAAAACAAGCAGCAATATGTAAAGGTTTGAATAAAATGATTTTAGCTGTATGTTGTAGATTGCAAATGTAACAGTAAGATTAAAATGAGTAACCTCAAGAAAACATCCAGAACTGAGAGGAAAGTACCATAAATTTCATTTCATTTTCTATACCTGCTGATAACTTTCATGTTCAGATACCATTATGCGTCCACTCAGCATCAGCTCAATCTGACCAGTTCGTGGAGTCACTAACGGTGACCTGGGTGTTAAGCTCCCAGCTAATGACTGTTTCTTAGATATGTCAGTCAAGCTGTTGACATTTTCCAGAAGACATCTACTATCAGACTCAGGAAGACAATCTAGCATGTCTTCAGAGCATCGTTGAGACAAGCCATTCTGCTTGACTAACAAGGCATTCAACTCTTCAGGCATATTCAATGTACACCCTCTTGATACATCAGGACTTCCTGCCCCTGTGTCTGTACTCTTTGGAGTCCATGATTCAAGTATTCTTTCAAGAGTATCCACAACTCTTTCTAATCGTTCATTTACTGTCCATCCCTTTAAATCACATCTATCAGCAATCGTACATATTCTCGAGTGCTGTTCTACGTACACAGTTGGTATTTCAACTTCGCATATTCGACAAATAAATGAATCTTCATATGACAAGCAAGGTTGATCCCACATTCCCCAATTTACCTTCTTAATCTTTGAAGTTTCCTCAGAATTCTCAGGAGGGCATAATGGAGTGTTTCCAAAATGATCCATCTCCTCTGTGTGTTGCAGACTATCAGTCTTGTCCTTGGATGGGGTGGTTTCAACAGAGTCATTGCCCCTGCGGCTTCTGTCAGCTGCAGAAGGAAGCTTCTTCCATGACGACATTCTGTAGCTGTTTGCAGCAGAAGAAGCAACACTTTTTGCAGTGCTAACCTCCAAGGTATCTCCGACTTCATTTGTGCGGTCATGTTTAACAGGCAGATTGCTTTGCTCGTATCCTAGGAACTTTTGACCTCTTCTTGCACTTAAGTCCTGGCTTTTTGACCCACTAATTCGTTCTGGATAAAATCCAAGGTCACTAAGTTGGTGAAAAGACAAAATGTGGTCTTCATCATAACCGCTCTCCTTCTGGAACTGCACAAGTCTAGTGCAACGAGTGAGAATAAACAGAAGGCGGGTGTGCGCTTGTTTTACGGTTCCCACAGGTAACTCTTGACGGTGGTCATCTAGAGTCTGAACAATGCCTTCACACTTTGACCAGAATTCACTTGGTGGCATCTTAGTGCAACGCCTTGCTGTAACCAGCAAATCTTCCAAACTCTCTCTCCATTCAGGATGAGATTCTGAAGTCTTCTCAAGTATCCCAACCAAATCTCCTGCAAATATGCCTAGGTCAGAATTGACCTCTTCCTTTAATTTGTCAAATTTTGCTCGAACCATCACCATAATTTCCTGTGAATGGCATATCAGACAGTAAAAAAAGGATAAGCATGTAAAAGGCCTCAGGCAGCAAATGTGGCATAACGGGAGCTAAGAAAAGCCAACATACTTCCACACGCCCTAGAGCACGAGACTTCCAAAACGGAAGTGGGCGGACTCCTTTTGAATTTAGTTCATGAGAGAAGCTCTTGATATCTGGAACTCTCTTTCTACGACCACTGGTAGCTCGCAGTATAGCCTGAAATCGTGGAGATTGCATTTCCTTGGAAGAAGCTGCATGACTTCCCTATTTTGAGAAAAATTACAATGAATTTGCTTCACCAAATGATTGAATTAACCTTTTCCAAAAGGAATATAAAATCATGAAGCAAAAGGAAATAAAGTAAAAGGTGAGTTCACCTCTGCACTTGAAATACTTGGTGGCGGCACTTTCAAAGGTCTTGACTGACTCCATGGAACTTTTTTACCTGAAAAATTACGCACTATTCAGAGTGGTAGTTGTATGTTTCTTCAGTGATTTCTCATGTTAAATTTTAAAATTCTCAAACAATCTTCCGCAGCCACCACATTTGTAAAATAACTGGTATTGTTTCAGTACAAAGACAAGGGATCATAGCTTGTTTCCGAATTCTCTTATGGATGGAGACATTTAGATAAGAAGCGATTTCACATTTATAAGTTACAAAGTTATTTGAGATTTCAGATCCATAGAGGTGCAAATATTCCAGGTTTTGAATTGAGATACACAAATCCAAATGACTGCATCCAAACAAGCCCGAGAATCTTAATATTTCTTTCACAAGGATATAATTAAAGGGAACGCAAAATCCACCTTGTTCGGAAGAATTTCCAGCAGGATGTTGAACAACGGAGGATGATTTAGAGCCTACGCTGTCGACTCCATCAAATGGAGTAACGAAAGAATTGCAAGCCCTAAGAGGTGATGGAGAGGAACGAGTCCTTATATGGTTTAGGCCGAGAATTGAAGCCTCGTTCGTCAACGATGTTTTGCTTCTGCTTTCATGATCTTCCTCCTCATTAGCGTCTTCATCAGGAAGACTGTCTTCAGCAACTGGATGGTGTCCCGGTATAGGAGGAATCTTCCTTAGCTTCAGATTAACGGACGGCGACGTTGAAGGCGTCGGAGGCGCTTGGCTCCGGTGGGAAGAATGTGTACTGGTGGCGATCGGATTTAGTTTTTTTTTCTTAGGCTCGAGATTAGCGGGAGTCGTCGACATTGTAGTTGATTGTAGGAATAACGATCCGGTTCATAATTGCATGGTGATCAAAGAAGTAATTGATATCTCTAATCATCAATTTTGGTTAATTAAGTGAGAGAAATTTGATACTAAGATGGAAATTAGGATTGGGAAATCCAGATTTTGGGATAATTAAAGGGAGAAAATTAAAGAGTTTGAAGAAGAGGGAGATTTTCGCGGGAAAGGGGGAAGTTAGAGGGTGACACGCACGGAGAGGGGTGTATTGGAAATGGACAGAATTGGTTAATTCACTATATTACGTGCTTCCAACTACTGCTACCATATGGTAGTTAACTTGGCAACTATCTTTGAGAAGCAAATATTTTAGGGTGTGTTTGGAACGAAACTAGAGAATATTTCATGTTGCTTGATTAGTAAGAAGAAAATATTATTCTAAAGATATTCAAGTATAATATGGGTAGATATAACGATATCAAACCCGAAATAATCCATCAATAACACAAACCCGAGCACTTATATTGACCACAATTCGAGATTCAACTTGACCCCAACACCGGCTCATCCTGAAACTCGACTCAAACTTGAGGTCTAGGACATGACTCCTGACCCAAAGACCAACTCCTAACTCTGACTTGAGACTCTAGACCCAACCCTTGACCTTGACCCCGACTCAAAACTCGATCCTCAACTCGACCATGGCCTAACCCTAATTCATGATTTGACTATGACCCCAGCCACAACTCGATAGCTAATTAACCCCGACCTTAATCCCAAACTAGGATCGAGACCCGACTAACTTGACCTCAAGTTAGGGTTGGGTTTGGAATACGGGTCGGGTCGAGTTTCAAGTGGGAATCGAGAGTTGAATTTCAGGTCTAAATTGGATTGGTTAGTGACATTGAAAGAGCATTTGAAAAATATTTTCCTTATTTTATATAGGAAAGTCACTTTCCTTGAATTGAATTTGAGGGGAAAAAGTCCATTTGGAACTCTGTAGGTATGCTCCCTTTTTTTTCAAGTTTAAAATGGTGTAATATAACAAGGGGCATTTTTGTCATTCTTTGGTCAAAATTGTCGTTAGACCTTCTGCGAGAACGCTTTATCAAGCCGATTCTCACCGGACTTTTTTTCCCGGTTTCCAGTTTCTACTGAGCCAGCCCCTTCTGCAGATTGAGCAAACAAGAGGAGCAGAACCTCGTTGTTAAGAGTCAGCAGTTTCGTCTAGGGCGAACGCCATGCACGCTCTAATTCGCAAGTGCGCCGCTGCTCATGTACGAGCCAACTCCAACTTCATCCACATTTCAACATCTACTTCTCCCTCAATCAAAGAGACGGGCCTCTACGGCTTTCATCATTTGAAAACTCCCAAAGGCTTCCAACGATTCGTTGACGATGCTATTGAGAGGTAAGCATTTACAAAACAGATAGCAACAATTCTCTACTTTCGTTCGGTGAATGTCGATTGTTTCGCTTGTCTTTTATTGCAATGTTACAGAAATTGCTTTACTTCATCTGGAGTTAAATAAGTGTTTGCTGTTTCACGTATTTGATAGAAAAATTTCACATGCTTAATAGGTCACAAGAACTTGTGAACTATATCGCTGGCATGCCCTCAGCTCCCGAAATTATCCGGGCAATGGATGAGATTTCTGATACTGTAAGTTTGGGTTTTTGTGGTCTAATTCTGCTTTTGTTGAAACAAGACGCCAGACCATAACTGACCTATTTAATTTGATAGGTGTGCTCAGTAATTGATTCAGCTGAATTGTGCAGACATACTCATCCAGACAGGTGGTGAACTAGGATTGAAATAAACCTATGCATTCGTATCTACAGTTTCTGATCTTCTTTTCAATTGCTTTGAGTACTTACATAAAAATGGTCACATTTTAGGGAGTTTGTTGATGAGGCAAGCAAGGCATCCTTGAGAGTAAATGAGTTTTTACACGTAAGGTTCCTGAAATTTTATTGGGTTTATTAGTTCTTTTTTTTTTGTCTTGCTGGTTATATCAAATTTGAAATAATAGCTGCTTAAGCTGTATAATTCCCTACCATCCAAGAGCTCTTACCCACTCTCTACGGGAAAGTAAAACCTGGAGATCCATTTTAGACTGATAAAAGTTGAAGGAATATAAAATGACGTTACTTGTGTTTACACTGACTGTTGTATTGGGACCTAAATTGCCTCAAATTTCAGCTAGCTAGTGATGTCAAAGAATAAATAGTTGAACTATGTAATGGTAGACAAAAGTCGGATCATTAGGATTTTACATTTTTATGTCACTTGACTGTCTCATTTGGTGTATGCTCCTTGATACACTTTTTGATCTTTGTCTTTTCTCGCACTTGATGGTTGCCAATAATTAGACGTAAACTTCAGTAGACTCCTGAAGTTTGAGGTGATCTGGATTTGGTTTATTCTCGCACTGATTATCCTTTGCACATGTCTTTGTCAAATTAGCAACTTGAGCCATGAACTGAAGAATCAGATTAATACCAAGTAGAAAATGAAGAAGGTAAAAGTAAATCCACCCTCATGCAGCTCACCCCCCGAGGGGTTGGGGAACCAAAACTGTCTCCAAGCTGGCAATGCTCACTAGATTAATGAAATACTTTGTATAAGTGTAGTCTTATTTTGGAAATGTCACTTGCCAGTGATGGATTCTCTTCAAGATGTAGTTGCTTTGGAAGATTCTCAGTGCAATTGGTTTATTGACTTTTTTTCTCCTTGGTATGCAGTATCTTAATACAAACCATAGTATATACAAGGCAGTGAACAAAGCAGAAAAAGACAGCAATTCACTCACACATGAAGCGCATAGGGCAGCCCGCTTTCTACGAATGGACTTGGAGAAGGGTGGAATCCATCTTTGCTCTGGTACTTGACTTCTTACAACTGCTGTTTTTCTCGGTAAATCGTTGCTGTTTCACTAATTTAAGAACCTTTGGTGGTTTCACAGAAAAACTGGATCGAACTAATAAGCTTGCCATTGACATTATTCAGTTGTCTAGAGAGTAAGTGAGAATCGCCTCCTTGTTAGTCTTCCTGGAATTTTATGAACTGATGGACCTTTTTGATGTTTTCTGTAATTTTCATGCTGTTGTTAAAAGAGATCACATGATGCTTGTAGGTCTAGAAGTTGGTTTTGTATTTGAAATGAGATTTACCCACTATTTCTTGCCCTCTTGTGTACTATTTGTTTTATATCAATTGATATTTGAATCACAGCTTTATTCTTCAATTAAGTAGACTTACGCCATGGAACATTTGAATTTTGACTATATGTTGGATTCAGTCTACTGAATCTTTACCAGTTATGCTATTCTAACTTAAATTTAATTTCTGGGGTGATTATCAAATTTATCATATTCCTAATGGAAAAAGTTATATTCGGTTTTACCCTTCGGGGTGACCCAGTGGTTTGGGCTTAGGACTTCCATGTTGGAGGTCTCAAGTTCGAAACCCCTTGCCAGCGAAAGCAAGAGGTTTGCCTTCTGGATCGAGCTCGTCGCACCGGGCTTGCTATTGTGGGTTACCCTGTGTGCACCCAAAGGGTAGCGGCTACGGGTTTCCTTGGTCATTAAAAAAAAAAAAAATTATATTCAGTTTTTCACAGATCTGTAGTTGAGTTTAAGTGAGCACCCATACAGCACGTGCAACTTTTTTTAGATGATTTACTGAACTAGCATTTGGAGAAGTTAAAATTTGGTGTTTGACTGAGATTTGTTTTGTTTCTTTTTAATTAATGTTTTCTTTAATTTGTTTATAACAAAGCTCGTATTTTTCAGGCTGAGTTTATGCATCTAATTTGAAATGCATCTAAATTTGCATAAGCAGAATTAAATAGGTGCTCAGTATTATGCTTTTCAACTGTGAACTCTTGAGTAATACCTTTGAAGGCCTCTAGCTGGTGAAGGGTCAAAAGGAGCCGTTCATCTCCTCCTTCCTTTTCCTCTTCCTTGATGACAGTACAATTTTTTTCTCTTCTGTTCATTGTAAGTGGCAGTTATGGGACCAATGATGTAGTCTTTGCAAACTCACCTCTGGGTTATCTGCTGGAACAGGACTCTATTCAGCTCTTAATTTCATTTTGACTATTGTTTATTGCATAATGTATCAATTTTCCTGTAATGTTTCTAGTCATGCAGCTCTGTATGACTGAATGAGTGCTCATTTTTCCTTTTTCTTTTTGTCAGGTATAATGAAAATATTATTACTGACCCAGGCCATGTGGATATATTTCCAGCGTCTAAGATCCCTAAAAAATTGCACCACCTTGTCAGCCCTATCTATCGTAACCTGCCAGGTTCATCTAAGGGATCTTGGGGGTTAAGAGATAAAACCAAAGAAAAAGGATTTCGCTTAGCAACTGAGTCAAGTACTCTGCAAGGCTTTCTTCAATGTGCACCAGATGCTGGGGTAACATTAAGCAACCTCGGATTTCTGTTATAACTTTATCCTATTGAGAAATTTTTTAAATGGTTTTTAGAGCAATCAAAATTATGCATATCTACATTAGTACATCAACTTCTTCCCTGTTCACTCTCTCCTAGTGTCGGTAAACTAAATCATTAGCAGCTCAAGGTAAACCTCTTACATTAACATAGATAATCATGGATGACAGTCTTTGTCAAAAAAAATCATGGATGACAGTGGAAGCCTAGTAAACATAATATCTATTTCAACGATTAATGGGTTTATGTATGGGAGTCTTGAATGATGAGTTTAGACTTAGGGAAAGGAAAAGAGAAGACCACCAAAGAAAAAAAATGATTATGGCACCAATTCATGAATTGTGCATCAATTTTTGGACTTGGCAAATATGGAGACAGAAAAGATGTGGACGATCCTTTGCTCTGTGAATCACAATTTTTCACTTTATTTCTACTAAGTGCAATTACCTTGTTATTCCTTTCCTCATATAAACACCTTTCGACATCCAAAAGATTCCATCTAATCTCTCTATACATTGATAGGTTAAGAAGAGACTTAAACATTTATATTTCTCTCAACTGTTTTTACCTTATTTGTTTATTTTCATGATCTTTCATTCAAATACCGATGGGAAAAAGAAAAGAGCTTTACATTCAATGACTGAAAGATTTAGTGTATTTTTCTCATGATCTTGTCCAGGTCAGGAAGGTGGCATATGTTCAAGGAAATTCTGTTCCACATGCAAACCTTGAGGTTCTTGATAAGCTTATTGCAACTAGACACGAATTTGCACAGGTTGGTGTGTGGACACTTTTGGTCTAGCAAAGTGATTAGTTTTTGTTGAATTGTGTTAAGTTCTCATCAAAAGAATTGAGTGATCTTTTCATCAAAAAACTTAAGCTATTAGAGAAAGGGCACTTCAAATTCTAAATTATTTAGTTCTAGAACAAGCCTCCTCATTTGTAACCTGATTCTATTTTTTTGGGCCTAGCATGTGGAGATTTTGTTTATTGGTAGCAGTAAGGATCCTACACAAAACCTCTGCATGTTGTTGTTCTATGTTAAATTTTGTGACCATCTTATTTAAAAGTTTAAGTTGTTCGAGAAGGGACATTTTTAATTACCAATTTAGTTCTGAAACATTGTGTGAAATAAGAGAGTAAAGTTGATTTGAATCTTTGATGATAATGTAATACAAGATTCACTTATTTATTGGTGTGAGATACATTCCACAAAAGGTGATTTGATGATATAATGAAATACAAGACACACCTATTTGTTGGTTTAATATACATTCTATGTATCTGCATTTTAAATTTAATCAATGAGTGGCTAACTTAATATTAACACGTAATGTTGCTAAATTCAAACATGTACCTAGAACTCATGGTAGAGATACCAAGTTGAGTTTGCATATTTGGAAAACATGTAAAGCAAATAGTCCAGTTGGTTGTTGAAAACTTTGCAGCAAAATCAGTAAAAAAAATTATCATCGCAGAATCTCATCAGAGAAGTTCTAGTCGTTGGAATCTCGCTGGAAATGGCTGAAAAAGAGGCGCGCCGCTGAAAAATCACTGGAAAAGATATATAGTGCTGTTGAAACGGTCACTCCAAAGAGGCATGGTATTGCTGGAGCAGCCAGACTGGCAGTATAAGGTCGTAAGCCAGTAGACGGAAGCTACTTTAGTCTCTACCAATATCAAAGAGGTTCTGATGCCATGTTGTCAAATAAGAAAATAAAGAAGATGACCTAATGATAATGGAATTTATGAAAGACCTAATTTTAGATGTGACCTAATTCTAATGCATCAGTTTCATTACAAATTTTGTAGTTGTGAATTTTTGTTTCAAAATAGAACTTCAAATTATACTGGGAGGTGATGGAATGTCCTTTAACCTTACCCTTTCCAAGTACAGGGGTGAAGTCAGGGATATTATTTACACTTGTTGTATGCGTGAGTCTGTATGTACATAGGCAACAACCTTTGTGGATATTTTCTTTTTGAGGATGAGTTAGGCCCAAAATTCATTTCTTTACATGGTATCAGTGCATGTGGAACTCCTAGGATAAAATCTCACCGCCATTCATTATCAAATGGATTTTCCACATACTTGGCCCATGAAAAAGAATTAGGCCCGCACGTGAGGAGGCGTGTTGAGAATAATATTAAATAATAAAAACTATTCTCTCTCTAATAGCTTAACTTTTTAGATGAGATAGTCACACATTTCAACATGGTATTAGTAGTATCAGGGCAGGCAAAGGTCCTAGGAATCAAATTTCACCGTCACCCATTATAAAAAAAAAATTGTGTGCTTGACCCATGAAAAAGAATCAGGTTCGCACATGAGGGAGCTTGTTGAGAATACAATTAAAAGAATAATAGCTTACGCTTTTAGATGTGATGGTCACACACATTTTAACTAATGCTGGATATTTCATCATAATTCCAGGGAAAAAAAAAAAAAACATGAGAACATGATGCAAAAAGGTACTATTGGAGTAGAATACATCTGGACCTTCCCTTTATAGTTTCCATATGAACAGCAGCATAAGAAGCTATGTAGTAAAATATCTTGTCACAATCTAAACAGGAAAGTAAGATAACTATTTCGGGGCAGAGACTGTAACTTGTGATTGGCAATGTTGAATTTATATTTTCCTGATTCGACCAATCACTATTCAGTACTTTTTTTCCATCTTTGGTTCAAATCGAATTTCAAGTGGAAGAAATCCAAAGATATTTGACAGCCAGATAGCTCTCCTTGATTCTCACTATTCACTATTACTTCCACTTGTGCATTTATAAACGATGTTTTAGATTTTACTAAGCATCTTTCCCAAAAGAAAAAAAAGAAGAAAAAAGAGACATTGTTGTCAATACTAATATACCTTGCCCTTTTAATTTGCAGCTTATGGGGCATAAATCTTATGCTGAATTTGCTCTGCATTCTACTATGGCTGCATCTCCTGAAGTGGTCATGTCCTTTTTGCTTGAAATGAGCAAAGTGGTCAGACCCAAGGCTGATCAAGTATGTCCTGGAAGTAGATTTTTACTTTATATGAATGAGAAACTGATTATGTTATTCTGTAGGAGCTGTTTCAAGCTCTTCTAAATGTTCATATGTTTGAATAGGAGTTTGAGGCGATTCAGAATTTCAAGAGAGAGAATAGTGGTGATCCCAATGGAGAGTTGAATCCATGGGATGAGGCGTACTTCACGTGGTTGATGAAGTCTGCAAAATACAAGTTGGACTCCTCGGTAAAGAGTTAAGCCTAACGTTTTTTCCGTTATCTTTGCTACTTCTTTGAGCTTTTATTATCAAGGTGTATCAATGCTCTCCTTACTCTGCATTCTTATTTTCGTGTATCCATAGATAGATGAGAACTTACAATTTATTTGATGATAGCTAATCAGGGATGCAAAGTCATTGATTAAATTGAACTAAAAATGAACTAAAGCATGTTTCCCAGGCATTGAGAGGTCAGGGTCCTCCTGGAACTTAAAGCATTGAGGTAATTACTTAGTCTTTAAAAAGGATTTGTCCACATCCTTGTTTTCCTGCTTGGAGCAAATCTATCACCACCGTTAAGGTCTCGGGCTTTGTCAAAGTGTAGTCTATTTCACATGCAACTAACATAATTGAGTAAATTGGACTTGGTCTTGTGTTCTTATTTTTTTTTCATGGAAATGTTATCTTTCATTTATTCTTGTTGGTGAAGTTGGATGCAAATCTTAAAATGAGGTGGACGGAGGAGAGAGCATACACTTGAAAATTTTGAGGTGTACTTATTTCCTGTTTCTGCTTACTTTTGTTGTGAATGGGTATGCCATATAGACCTGTACTATCTAGAAGTACTTATAGAATTCTGATTCAGCTGACATATGAAGTGCATAATGCTGCTATAATGAAGACTTTTACATGCTCTGAAAGATTTTCTCTTTTTTGACAGAACTATTTTTGTCTATCAATATTGCAGGCTATAGCATCATATTTTCCGTTACAACAGTGTATTGAGGGTTTGAAGGTTTTGGTTGAGTCACTCTTTGGTGTGACCTTTCATGGAGTACCCCTTGCACCTGGTGAATCATGGCATCCTGACGTGATGAAGATAGTGTTACATCATCCTACTGAGGCAAGTTTAATATACTAGAAATAGTGGTTGTCTTGTTATATTGTAACATATGTCATATTAACTATGAGATTACTGAATTCCCAGTTCCGACCTCTTCAAGAGAATTCCTTTTCTTTCTTTATTTTAGCTTTTTCCTTTTGAGATGATAAATTTGGTGTGGCAAAGGGGAAATCTCCTTCGTGATTGTTATTACTAATGCTATTTATTTACTAATCAACCTATCAGTACATTGACATGAATCATTCTTTGTCTTTGCAATATTGACCTTTGGACGGCAAGAATGGACTAGTTGTCAATAATTCGGAATGTTGGCAGATTTAACTTAACTTTACCTTTCTTTTTTCTGTTGACTTGATCATTTAATATCCTGATGTGCATTTGGCTCTTTCATTAATGTCCATTTAGTAGTAGTCTTAACATCCATCCACTTGAACTAGTTTATAACACGTGTTTTCAGGGAGACCTGGGGTACTTATACCTCGATCTAAAATCAAGAAAAGGTAAACATCCCATTTGTGCTCATTTTGCTATCCGAGGAGGGCGTCAAGTTTCTGAGACAGAATACCAACTTCCTGTATGTAAGAGCATTATTCTCTTTTTCTTCATATCATTTTTCATTATATGCTACACATGTAGTTTCTTGTATCTCTATGTGGCAAATGGCTATAGTAACTTGTAAGTCTGAGGAATACAGAACCACCAGGAAATGCTCTGTCGATCAGTCAACCTCTTTTAACATTGACTTTTCAACTACCTGTTTAGATTGGGTATGATGTGTTATTGGTACTTAAATTCCGCAACTACCTGGAAATTGGTAAAGATCAAGTGTGCTTGCACCTGCCTAGCTTAAAACTGGACAATAAATCTGAAGGTCAACCAATAAGTTTATTTGTAGTATTTGGCTTTATTCTGATAGACCTCAAAATTTTCTTAAATGAAATGTTTATTTCTACTTGCAAGTTGTGGATTTTGTGATTTTTACTTCCTCTGTTCCTATTTATACGATGCATTTTCCTTTTTAGTGTGTCCCAAAAAAAATGATACTACCTTCCTATATTTACTACTACTACTAACAATTTAGCTTCAAACTTGCCCTTTTACTCTTATGAGAAAATTTATAGCCACACAAATATCTATGGCTTCTTTTAGACCACAAGTTATAAAAGTAATTTCTTTCTTGAACTTTGTGCATAGTCAAACTGCATCACATAAAATGAGATTGGACGGAATACGTATTATTTTAATGTGTTTTGAAAGGTCACCCAGGGAAGTTGTTTTTACTTTATGCTAATAGAAACTTGTCCCAAATAAAATGTTTGTTTTTACTTGTAAATTATTAGGTTTCTATAATCTCAAGGTAGTCTTTTTTTTTTTTTTTTTTTTTTAAATGGTGAAGGTATTATCAATAAAAGGTACCAAGATGGTAAAAAAAAAAAATGTACAGAACTCGAGACAGATCAGAATCTACTGTACAGTGTGTACTACAACAAAGATGCAACTAC
>JAJOOH010003687.1:0-50264 GCA_029582605.1 Solanum gracilifrons | reverse complement strand
AATTCATCTATATATATATATATATATATATATATTTATTTATTTATTTTTATTTTTTTTTAAAACCCTTTATTTTATGAACCGCCGATCAGTTGATCGGACGGTTGAGATCAAAACCAAAGACTTTTCGCCTTTCCCAGACTAGACCTAATGCTGCATCTTCTTCTTTCTTCAGAAAAAGACTTTTCCTTTCCCAGACTGGTCTCTTCCCCAAAACGTCTTCTCCATAGCCCCCAAGTTCCTCCTCTATCTACGCTAGCATCGCCGCCCACATACACTCCAGGCTCCTCTCCCATAGACGTCTCCTCACCACCCCACGTGATCCCCCATCCCCTCTGTCAGATAGACCACTCTGGGCTACCGGAAAAATGCCCCATCAGTCATTCAACCCTCTCAAATTGACCTGAAAAGGTCGATTTTTTCTTCCCCTTCATGATTTCTTTGCTTTATTCCTCTGAGAGTTGCGTTTCCAAGAATTCAAATTTGAATTCTTGGAGCCCAAATCTCCTATAAAAGGAGGACTTCGGTCCTCATTCAAAAAATTAGAAAACGGGCAAAGAGATCCATAAAACGAGCAAAAATCATCCAACAAGGAGTCGAAAATATCCAAGCAATAGAGAGTAAAGAAGATAAGGACAATACACTTCAAGAACAGTAGTTCGAGAACCTTTCATCTTTTGTCTTTCTATTTTGTCTTTGTATCCAAGTCCGAATAAGAGTTGGAAGTTGAAATTCTTGACGTAAAAGCTGTAGTTTGCTGCTCCAAAGAAGCGCGTCTGGAGTTGTAACACGACTCTGGCTTGACTCATATCAGAAAAGCATTACCAGCTGTGTTTTCGCTCGAATTTAGCATTCACATTTCATCATCGATTCCGTCATAGAGCCGGGCTTACAATTATCGGCCCATAAGGAATAGGAGTCTACAATCTTTAGTTCCTCACCTTCCTTTCTACATCGACTTGTCTATATATACATATATTGTTACTAACTCATTTACATAGATATTTTTCTTGGGTTATTGCTCTATGAGTGGAGTCTTAGAAACTAATTAGTAACAAGAAAGTTTGATCGCTCGCCTTTTTTTTTGTGGCTTATGGGTGCTTAAGATGGGTAAAACTTGCTAATTAGTTCCTAGTTACCTTGCTTAACTTTTTCTTTTGAGTTACAGAAAATATTTTTTTTACAAAGGGGGTCTTCTTTTGAAAAGATTTCTTAGATATTTATGGCCGATTTGGAAGCTTTAGTAGAAGCCAAAAAGTGCATTTTTATATCTCAAAGTACAACATTTCGAGCTAAAAAATGCTGAATTTTGAGCTCAAAAGAGGAGGAATTTAAGTGTAAAAAATGCAAGTTTTCTGAGGCCCAAACATAACCCCTTTTGTAAGCTTTGAAGGGCAGTTGTTAGTTTGAAAATTGCAGATTTTGAGAACCTTGAGGGGCAGTAATTTGAACTTTAAAAAATGCAGATTTTTGAGGTTAAAAAAGTTGCAGATTTTCAACTAAAAAAATTACAGATTTATAGTGCGAAAATGCAGAATTTCACACACTCTACCAAACAGATTTTTTAGCATAAAAAGTGCAGATTTTAACTTGAACAATGTATGCTTTTTGAAAGGTGAAAACATAGCCTTTAATATGCTCTACAAAACAGATTTTGTAGTGTAAAATATGCTGTCTTTTCCTTAATTTTTGAACACCAGTTTGTGGGATCTAAAAATATACATTTTTGGAACCAACCACTACATTTTGTGAGTTTAAAAGTTTCAGTAGTTCGAGTCTAAAAGTGCTTGAAATACTACCTTCAAAATAAAGAAGAAACGTTGTTTTAAAAGGACCAAAATAGCTTTATTTATCAAATCTCACTTAGGACCTTATGTCAAGGAAAACTTTTTTCATTTAAAACTCTCAAATGAATTTGAAACTAGTTTTCTTTAGAAATACATAAGGCTAGAGTTATTACCTTTTAGAAATATATTTTTTTAAAGAAAATAAATAGGAAAGTAGGCCCATATATTCTATTTACAAAATAAATATAACTATAGGATAAGTCTCGATAGCTAAGCCTATTTTATAATCTTTAATTCACCCCCTCTATGAAAAAATATATTTGTTAGTGTCACTTTTCAAATAAAATATTGCTAAAATATTTTTTTCTTAACATGTTATTTCAAGCTTTTAGATAGGCCAACGAGTTCAAAATACAAGATACATGCATATATATGTCATAAGCAGAAAGGTACAAAATTCTATATATTTTTTTGTTTTTCCTATACGTAGCTTATTATTTGATTACACATTACTATGTCTACTATCACTTTTACAAATGTTACCTTTTTTATATAAATTTCTACACTTTAATATACGCATTATTTTACTACTTATTTGCACTCGGCTATTATCTCATTTATTTTCTTTACGTCTTAATTCTATATATAAATAAAATAACAATTTTTTTATATCCTTTGATCAATATTTATTTTTGATACATTTATATAAGACACCTCTTTATATTTTTATTTTATTTTTTACATATAAGATTGTCACACATTTTTTAGTACATTTATTTATTTGTCGTATGCTAAACATACTAATATTAATTTTATTTAATGGACATATATATGTCGTACCTTGTATTTTACTCCTTTCCTAAACTAATAAAATTTACTTATCATTGATTTTAAAGTAAATAAATAAACATGTTTTCCTAATTATATTTTCCTAAATTGAGTTTAAGGACTATCTTCGGATAGGTTCTGAGGGATGCTTAATACCTTCTCCTCGAGTAACCAAAACCCTTACTCAGAATTTCACTTGTTTCACAGATTAAAATAGAGTTATATTTACATACAAAAAATGGTTTTCCTAATATTTTCCTTAAAATTTAGGTGGCGACTGTAAAACAAACAAAACAAGTTTTTCCAAAAACAGAGTGACAACAGTATTATGTTGTTAACTGTTTCAGCCGGTTCGAAATAGGGTGCGACAACTTGGCGACTCTGCTGGGGATTTACTTAGGTTTTAACCTTAAAAAACTTAATTTAGGAATAATATTTGTGATTACTTGTTTATTTTACCGAATTGATATATTGTTTTGACTGAAAGGCCGCAAGTGAAATCTAAGTTTGTGTTTCTTATTTGTTTTAAAACACTACTTGTTTCTGCTTTCCCTACACTGTCATTTGTGCATTCAATCGAGTCTTTGGCCGTACACGCACACACTGTACACGCGAGGGGTGTTTCTGCACTCCTTCGAAACTCTCTTTGGATTCCTTAGTTTCAGAGTTGGTGCAATTAAGATAGTGCACCTTCTCGCAATTACTCAGTCCCACTCTCAATCATCTAGGAAAAAATCTTACTCTTAAAATATGTCACGCTGCATAGCCTTAGGCAAGACAATATACGGTATTGTCGTTGCGTTTAGGAAACCACCCAAATGTCAATGAGTTTCTTCTTTAAAACTCGATGACATAAACTTTGTGTGAAATTGATATAAATTATCCAAACTTAAACACTTAACAAATTTGGAGCAAATAAACTCATTACACCCTTTACCCTCTTTTCAGATGAACCTCAACCAAGACTTGCCGGATATCCAAATGGTCGTTTCACCGCCCCGCATTCTACAAAATTGGTGGCAAAATATCCAAACGATACACGGAGCTGAGATTCGAGGGCACTTAGGAGCTTTATTGTCACTTCTGGGGATATAGTGTGATAAGGTCTTTGTCACTCAGTTAATGGGGTTTTGTGAATCGAGGACCGTAACTTTCAAAATCCTGGATTTTGAGATCACTCCTACACTAGAGAAGTTCAGTAGTCTTATCGAGCTACCGATTAGAGGGAGGCTACCGATGATCCCGTCAGCTATCTGTACTGCTGATTTTCTAAGTCTCCTTGATCTACATATATTTTGGTCATTGAGATATGTGGACGGCGGACAGGTCGAATTAGACTATCTCTTTCAGAGGTTTAGGCGTTCGGAAGGTTACTATGAATATCAGCGTGAATTTGAATATACTCACGGAGCGTGGGAACATATGAGGCCGAGAGTATTCGGTATGGATTTCCTGGGATTTATGGTGTTCCCGATAAGTCCAATTATGTCGATATCAACATATTGCCAATGGTTATAAACATCTTCAACGATCTACAAAGATTTTCTTTGGTGCCCATGATCCTCGCAGAAGTTCTTCGTTCGATGACAGCCTGCATTAAGGGGCACAACTTCTTCGGGGGATGCAGCATGCTACTACAAATCTGGGCGAGAGAATATT
Organism: Solanum gracilifrons; assembly: GCA_029582605.1. Lineage (NCBI taxonomy): Eukaryota > Viridiplantae > Streptophyta > Magnoliopsida > Solanales > Solanaceae > Solanum > Solanum gracilifrons. Next base: position 45,990 of record JAJOOH010003687.1, on the reverse strand, counting down.
TCTATCGTCGTGATCCACAAATGGATTTCTACATGGGTGCACGTAACAGGATTGAAAGCCATGAAGATCGTCTCCAAAATTGGGTGGGCGCACCGACAGGATGGGAAGAGTGGCGCACATTCCTGAACAATCTTACAGGAGATGCCATCTAATGGAAGTTTTCTTGGATAAGAGGATTAGCGTTTGCGAGAACCCGATACTTTTTCTTTATCGAGTTAATTGGGTTGAGGGTCATTTAACCATATGCTTCTCTTCGGGTTATGCATCAATTTTGAGTCATCCAAGACATTCCTTTATGGTCAATCATGGGGTCACATGAAGATGCTTTCACTTCAGTCTCGCTGGAATGGATAAGAAATCTCCAAGCCGAGTGGGAATACACGATCGATTTGGAAATAGGAGGGGAAAAATGGTGCACACCAGAGTATTACGCTTGGCAGAATACTGTGAGTCATATGGATCATCCAAGCGTACACGGGGATCGGGGGTTTGTAGACAACCAACATATTGATTGGATTAGAGAATCAATGCTTCCTCGCATGGGATTCACCACATCCATGTATAATCAGATTGTTCCCGGATCAATCAACTATTTGATTCAGGTGGTTGAAGAAGAAGAAGAAGAGAAGGAAGAAGATCCAGAAGAGGATCCCGAAGAAGACCCGAAAGAGGACCCTGAAGAAGTCCCAGAAGAGGATCTCGAAGAAGACCCAGAAGAAGAGGTAGAGAAAGACTACATGGAGGTTTCTGAAACGGTTTCTAACATCTATGACCCAAGAGATGGAGGGGTGATAGACATGTCTCCCGGACGCGGCCCCGACGAGCCTCCAGAGTACCACCCAGGGCTATATTATGACGGGGATGATGACAATGATGATGCTCCAACCTGGCCATAGATTCGTCTTTCTTTTTTGAACTCTTTTCATAAGCTCCTCAAAGTTACCATGTGGCCTATCCCTCTTGTATGCCTTATGGCCCCCGTACTTTCATTTCTTAGGTTTCTGATTGCTTACCTCAATGTAACATCCAAGACTAGCTTAATCAATGAAGTTATGTTTGCTCCAAATCTAAAATGTGTTTAAATGGATAGTTTATTATCAAACTGATTGCAACGTAGGCCTACCTCAGGCAAAAAGAAGTTCTACATTATGACGCGTTTTGAATGTCGCCAAATGGGCGTATATACTTATATACTGATATATTTGTTACATCTTTCAATATTTTCCAAACTAACATAGTTTTTTTTTCTTTTCTCTTTGTTTTCTTTTCTTTTTATTTTCCCCAAAAGTACGTTGATTTGTGTCGACTTGCAAACTGGCGGACTCACGATACAACCTTCGATCCAAAGGAAAGATGACTGATAAAGACGAGTTCAACACTGCTGCAAACATAATGATACCTAATGAGAATCCCGAAGGTTCTCGAAACATGACAGATATCCAAAATGAAGAGAAAATGGCTCGCATGGAGCAAAAATTCGAGATCTTGAGAGAAGAACTATTGCAAATGCGAGACTTGGCCAAACTGTCGGCTACCACTTTCTCTACTTTCAAGACGCCTATCTACTTCGCAAAGGCTGACCTACCTTCTGCTGACTTGCCAAATCAGCCAGAACAAACTCAACACGCTTCCGCTCATGGTCGAGTTCCACCAGCTTCTTTACCGGCAGTTAGGATCGTTTCCGACCTTTCCAATTGCGACCCTACCATACCTACAATGCAACAGATACTTGGGGCACATGTTGCCGCTCCCTATGAGCCACATGTTCCACCCGTATATTATTGACACCCAATTTCGACCGACCTTTAGCAATTTTGGAAATGCTATTCGATTAAATACGTATGGTTAAAAAAATATGTTGAATTTAAAATTTTAATCGATTTTGTCTAAAAAATTATATATTTAGTAGGCATACTTTATAAAAAAATATTGTAAATACTATTAAAATATTTTAAAATTATTAGTATAACTCGAAATAATTCAAATGTTTTTTTAAAAAATTTAAGTAATTTTAATTATAATATTTTGTAGTATTTCAATTGGATAATATTCCTTTAGATTTCCTCAAAATTGTTTATTCTAATTCCTTTCAATTCTAGCCTAATCCATTCCAATTGTATTTCAATAGTAACCACCCTATCATTTCAATTCTAGCCAATATTATTTCAAATTTAACCAATTCCAAATACAACCAATTTAAATTATGATTTAAGACCCCATCTTTAATCCTAACCGTCGATTTCTTTTATTGTAATCTCAGCCCCTTATCTCAAAATCGATCAACAGCCCAAATCTCTCACTCATTCTTTCCTATTTTATCATAAAAAAACTCTTAACTCTAAAAATCAATTCTCATTCTCTTCCTCCCCTCTCTCTCTAGCACCATTTCCCTCTTTTTTATTCTCTTCCGTTCAGATCAGCGAATAACACCAACAACAGTTGTGCCCAGCGAGGCAGTGCAGCGAGCAGCTGCTCGCGCTGCCCCTCTCTCTTTCCTTCTCCTTCTTCGTTTCCTTTTCTCTTCCCATCAGGCGAGAAACCAGCAGCAACAGTTGCACCGGCCAGCAGCTGTGAGCGAGAGCAAAAATAACTGTACCGGCCAGCAGCTGTGAGCGAAAGCAACAACAACTGCACCGGCCAGCAGCTGTGAGTGAGAGCAGCGAGCCACCGGCGGGAACAACCAGCAACTCCAGCAGCTCCGCGACAACAGCAGCTCCGGTCAGGAGAACTCCAACAGTAGCAGCTCCGACTAGTGACTATTTATTTTGGCAGATCTTAACAGATCTTTTCGGGTTAGTTCTCTTGTTCGATCCGTTTTATTTTCTTACTGTTATTAAGAAAATATGGATATTTGTTATGTGTGTATTATTGTGAAAACCATCTACTATAAAATTTTGTCTGAAGCATGAGATACCGTTGATATTGTTTCTTTGGAATTGTGCTAACATTTACTATTGGGGTTAACTTGTTTCTTTCAAATTTCATATTGATGAAATGGGTAATCCTCATTTTAGTTGGCGTCTTAACAATTGTCGGCATTAACTTAGCAATATTACTGATGTTGTTGTTTAAATTTTCTGTTTTAGTGATTCCACTGATTGCTGAATTGGCTACTTACCCATTCAATTTTATATTCTTACCAATTTGCTCACAGTCTTATTATGGTAAGTTATTTTAATTTAGTGTGAATATTGATATGTGATTGAGGCTGTAAACTTTATTCCTTCCTTTAAATAATTATATCTTAATTGTGTTCAAATAACAGCAATATTATAATTAATATGATGACCTATTAATTGATTTATTTACCTTAATTAATGTGTATTGTTGTTTATTTTTTTTGTTTTTGGTAGTAAAGTCACCCGTTTAAGGTAAAATTTTGCTGATTGTATCTCTTGGTTAAGGAAATAATTTTCAGAATTGCTCTTAATTTATGGGTTTCCCTTATTGTGATGCCCTCCTCTCACTATAAAAAGAATCCACTTTCATTCTGTGGGATCATGCTTGAACCATAAAAAATAGTACTTTAAATTAGAAAAAAGGCTCTTCATTCATAAGAGAAAAGATTTTTAGCTTTGAGCATTCCCCCTTTACTGTTTTGATGTGTTCGAGTCGTATTAGATCAAAGGGTCTTCATTGCTGATTATTCTTTAACTGCTTAACAGGTTAGTTTCTTTCACTCTTCTGTGTAACGTAATATTTGCTATTTGCTCTCAATGTAGTATGTATGCTCTTTGAACCATTTTGTATTAATTATATGTGCTTGTGTTACCTATATTTGAGTGATTATTATTATTATTATTATTATTATTATTATTATTATTATTATTATTATTATTATTATTATTATTATTATTATTATTATTATGTATTGTATGGTTTAACAGGGTTTTGAACTAAAGTTCAAGACACGAAGAGTTCGCCTGGGTCGGGATACATTTGGACGAAATTTTATTTTTAATTCATTTTTGATATTATTTTCTATTAAGTGTTGATTTTATTTCGGTTTGTAATATTTGTATAACTCTCTAACTCTCTTATATATACGATATAATTTGGGGGGATCGTCTAAAGGGGGAGGGGGTATATGTGCTAACTATTTTCTTACTTTATTTACGTACTTACGTGTAAATGTGTTTTGATTAACTAATTATGTGAACATGGCTACATTTGTGGACCTTGAGGAATGTCTAACACCTTCCCGTCGAGGTAATTTGAACGATCTCTGGTTCGTTGCCCTTTAGTTAGATTAGTTAGGTTAGATATGTGCCCTAACGCGCCTTAATTCGTTAGGTGGCGACTCTTCAATTCATCAAAATCCCAAAATAGTTGTTAGGTCGTGCATCCAAAAGGAAAGTCCGTTTTGCGAAAAATGGGGTGCGATAGAATGGCAACTCCGCTGGGGATTTTAGGTTCTAACCATTACGTATTTCATTTGATTTATGTAAAGTTTACTTTATCTGGTTATTTCATTACTTGTTTAGTTTATTACCATGTTTAGTTATCATTTGTTTTCTTATTTATTACATATTTTCCATGTTCCACCCCTTTTCCTTTTTCCTTATGTGTTTATTTCCATGTTTTGCCCTTTTCCCTCTCACTTATTGTTTATTTCCATGTTTTACCCTTTCCCCTTTTCTTTTATTTGGGTATTTCCATGTTTAATCTCATACCCTTTTCCTTATTTGCCTGATTATTCACAATGTTTGTCTATTCATTTCCTTTTATTTATGCATGTATTTATTTACTTGCTTATTACCGCTTTTCATAAATTGTTTATGTGTTACTGTTTTCCACCTAAGTGCTAAATGTTACTGCTTTGATAACTGACATTCTGCTCATACTTCCCCCAATTGGGACCCATTTTTTTATTTTTTATTTTGTTACTGTGATGTTGTGCCTTTGCACCTCTCACAACTACTCCAATTTTTTTCAAACACTCAATTATAGAGAGTTGGCATATGCGTGGACGGAACGGATAGTTTTACTACCAGGAAACCACGAGTTTTCTCGCATAGAATCCCTTTCAAGTCCGTGTCAAGCCAACTCTTAGAAAGTTTACTTAGGTCATACATGCTGCATAAACCCTAGGTGATTTGACCCTTGGTGTCAATCCGCATGATTAGTAGCCGCCATATCGTCTAAAGGGCTCCAACACCCTTTAGAAAAATTGCATAATTATGTGTCAATGTGGTCATAATAATTAAATCAAGCCAAATTTTGGCAACATGGAGTTTAGATTTTGTTTGTTGTTTGTTTACAGAGTCATGGCCTATCCTCATTTTCCCAACACACAAATGGTGGTCAAAGTGAATCCTACCCTGAAGATTTGGTGGAAGGATATTGAGAGAAATCGCGGATTAGAGGCAAGAGAATTGCTAGGTGGCCTTACTGCCTTAATCTCCATCGCGTCTAACCGTCACTTGATCAAGGCATTATTGAAATTTTGGTATCCGAGAGGTTAGTGTTCAAATTTAGGGATTTTGAACTAACTCCGACAATTGAAGAGATTGGTGGGTTTCTAGATCTTCCTTACAAAGAATGTGAAATGATTGTGCCACACAAGACAACACCAAGGTCCTTTTTGAAACAAATGGGCATTCGTCATAATCCGAGTTTACTTTGTTTGAAAGAGGGATGGATTTCTTTAGAGTTTCTATACTCACGTTTTGGAGACCAGGAAGGCCATGAAAATTCCACAGAGAATTCGCTTGCTCTCCTGTGAAATGGGAAAGATACTGTCTTAATGCTTTCGCTGTCGTCATTAATTTTCCCTAAGGAAGGAGGGAAAATACACACTAGCCTAAGTTATGTGGTCCGTATGATGGCTCGAGGTGGGAAGACCATAGTTCCCATGATACTGACAGAAATTATAAGGGCGCTGACTAGGTGTACTAAAGGCAAAAGGTATTTCGATGGGTGCAACTTCCTATTGCAACTATGGGCCGTTGAGCATTTCTACAAGAGGGAAGATCTGGTAGACATTTTGAGAGGGGTTGTGTGGACTAACATTATGAATCATCCAACAAGGATGAAATATTTTTCTTCCCCTGTAGGAACGGAGGACTGGTTTGTGTACTTGAGAGAGCGTTCAGCCACCAAAATTCAATGGAAGTATTATTGGTTGAAGCCTCGTCGTGTCAGTATAAGGGGTAATGAGCTCTACTTTATCGAGCTCATTGGTTTAAATGGCGTGCAACCATACGCACGAATCCGAGTCCTCCGACAGTTTGGACAAATCCAGATGATACCTCTGCGATCTCATATGGACCACTATGAGTATGATTTTGGGCTAGAAATACCACAAGTGGGCACCATACTACGAAGGTGGGAAATAGTAGTAACTATTGATGTTCGAGAGCATAGACCCTTCTACATACTAGAGTATTATGTGTGGCTTTTGGAGGACACAGAGCATGTAGATTTGAGCGAAGAAGGCCTTCCAGGTTTTGGTGATGAAAAGGAAAGAAGATGGGCTCGCAACCTCTTCAACCGCGACTATGAGATCACTCCAGAAATGAGGCAGCAGATTGTGCCTAACATTGGAGACCAGCATTGACCCTGTTTCTTTTTAGGATTTTTATTTCCCCCATGTTATCCTTAGCCCTTTAGTTTATTTCTAGATTTGCTTTAGTCTGATGTAATAAATTGAAATTATTCAATATATGAAAATCGTTTTTATTTCTCTAACTCTAAACTCCTATTGGCAAATAAGGCTTGAATTAATCATTATGCATCACTTATATGTCGTCTTAGGCCTACCTTTGGCTCAACGAGGTCCCTTGCATCTAGGACGCTTATTTCAAACGATGTGTTATTATTATTATTTGCTCTAATCCTCTAACACAGTTTTCTGTTGATTCCATTGTTTTTCCCATTCCTCAGGTTGATCTGTTCTTCATTCTGGCACATACATGATCGAAAAGGACCCCCCCCCCCCTTCTCCTCCTCCTCAAAGAACATACATGGGTAAAATTGTTGACAACAATAGCAGCAACGAAAGAGTAGAAACTTCTGAGGGAGGGCAACTTCCAAGTGACCTCGTCCTTAGGCTTGAGCGCAAGATTTTAGATTTGGAAGAAGAAGTAGCGCATATGCGTGATTTGGCCAAGTTGTCTATTTCTCTCGGAATCCAGTTTGGCGAAAATATAGACAATCCTCCTCACTCTAACCAAACAACCATGCCAAACAATCCTCCAACCAATGTACCCCGACCTGAACCCACTCATCCAAATATCTTCCCACCACTTCATGCCCAAAATAACCAAATCGCATTTTTCCACTACCACCAACAAACTAAACCAACCATTCCAAAACCAATTCCAAATGCAAACCCTTCATATACTCCCGGAAATAACAACCTCAACCCCATGTATGTGGAAACCGCTCCCGTGATCCATAACTACCATGAATCAGAGTCCTCCCAAAAGGATATTCTGATAAAAAACCTGACCGAGAGATTAGATAGATTGGCCAACAGGGTGCAGCATATGGAGGGAAGCAAGAAGTTGGGAGAACTGAGCTATGAGGATTTGTGTATGCACCCCGACGTAGAGCTGCCTGAAGGGTACAAGCTTCTAAAGTTTGAAATGTTTAATGGCATTGGAGATCCCAAAGCCTACATGCGAATGTACTGTGACAAGCTTGTAGGGGTGGGGAGAGATGAGAGGATACTCATGAAGTTGTTTATGAAGAGTCTCACCGGGGAGGCTCTATCATGGTATATTGAATAAGACCCTCAGAAGTGGGTTGAGTGGGTGGACATGGAAACATACTTCATGAACAAATTTGGATTTAATGTAGAAAATGAACCTGACTGGTTCTACATCCAAAACCTGAAGAAAAATCTAGTGAATCCTTTAGGGATTACGCCATAAGATGGAGGTTTGAGGTGGCCAGGACCAGACCTCCATAGAAGAATCTCAGATGAAAGATTACTTCATCTGTGCCCAAGAGCCACAATATTATGACAGGATGATGCTTGTAGCTGAGAAGAGCTTCGCTTAAATTATCAAATTAGGCGACAGAATTGAAGAAGGCATAAAAAATGGGACCATCATCAACCTAGAGGCCCTACAAGCCACAAACAAAACTCTGCAATCCGGGGGAATGGCAAAAAATCGAAAGAAAACAGGCTCAGTCATGATGGCTCAGGGAACCAGAACCCCTTATAAGTACCAATCAACAACCCCACCTCCATCTCCATATCTCTCATCTCCATATCCCCAAACTCCGTATCCTTCAACTCCACCAGCTATATCTCCCAACCCCATGCCAATATAGTACCAAAATGCTCCTCCTCAATATCAGTAAGCTTCATATCCTATTTATAATGCCCAGCCAACATACTTCCAAACTCCACTACCCACTCAAACACCGAACTACCGAAACAGACCTCCATATGAAAGAAGACCTGCAAAAAACTATACCCCTCTGGCTGTGCCCATAGCCCAGCTTTATGAGAGACTGAAAGAGGCTGGCTATGTCAAGTTCCTTCATTGCCTGTGGATGTCCGCACAAAATGGTATGAGCCTAACAAGGTTTGTGCCTACCATTCTGGGATAAAAGGTCACACTACCGAAGTTTGCAGAGCCCTGAAAGATAAGGTTCAAATGCTGATTGATACTAAGACTATCCAGCTCAAGGATCCAACACCAAATGTTGCAAACAACCCTCTGCCTAACCATCAGGTCAACATGTTAGAAGTTGATGATACCTAGGATTGGGAGAAATCCATCTGGGTCCTTGAGCTGGAAGAATCAATAACTGTTACCGCCCAGACTCCAATGGTAGTGCAAAGACGTGCTCCGTTTGAGGTTGAGGTTGCCATGCCCAAGCCCCCATTCAGCGTCCTCAAAGCTCGTCATCCTCCCCAATTTGATACCCATGCTGTCCCATGGGATTATGGAAAGGGAAAGGCGAAAGTGGAAGAAGCAGAAATTGCAGCAGGGGTGACTAGATCTGGAAGAATTTACACTTCCGAAAATTTGGGTCAAGGTAGCTCCAGCAAGTCCAAGGCACCGATTGTGGAGTTTGAAGATCATGGTATCTGGAAGAAGGCACAAGCTAAAGAGTACTCTATTGTTGATCAATTGAGTAAAACCCCGTCCCAAATATCAATCTTGTCATTGCTGCAATCTTGCGAAACTCATCGGAACGCTCTATTGAAGGTCCTGGATGAAGCCTATGTCCCATCTAGCATCACTCATTGAGAGGTGGCCCAAGTGGTCGGGCAGGTTTTTGAGGCATACCGAATATCTCTTCACGAAGATGAGTTGCCACTTGAATGAATAGCCCACAATAAGGCTTTATACATTTAAGCTCAATATCAGAACAAGATAATCACCAAATCCTTGGTTGATTCAGGCTCCGATTTGAATATCTGCCCTCTGAGCACGTTGACAAGGCTAGGCGTGGATAGTGCAAAGATCCAAACCTGGAAGATGAATGTGAGAGATTTTGATAGCTCTCAGAGGGGTACTATTGGGGAAATAACCTTGGACATGCTCATTGGTCCTGCTACTTTCCCAATAGCTTTCCAGGTCTAGGACATTCCATCCTCATATAACTTATTGATGGGTCGTCCTTGAATTCATATGGCCAGAGAAGTTCCTTCTACTCTTCATCAATGCTTGAAGTTTGAATGGGATCACGAAGAGGTTGTAGTCCATGGGGAAAAGGGACATCCTGTATATGTGATAGAAGGAAGGGGTCATCTAGACAATGAGATGTACCATACAGTTGAGCTTGTTGGCAACATTGAAGTGCAACCTTGGTTTAGCCAGAAGATCATACATATGATGGCCTAGTTTGGTTTTGAGCTCGGGAAAGGTTTGGGAGCCAATCTACAAGGAATAGTTGAATCGATACAACCCGTTCGCCATTCAACCACTTTCGACTTGGGATACAAATATACTACTGAGGAGTGGCTTGATTGGCGGCCACCTAGAGATGGGTACTACTATCCATTAAAGAAACCCATAGCACCGTTGCACCAATCATTTCGATCAGCAGGTTTCATGGGTGGCATCATTGATGAGGTTCTAGAAGACATGAAAAGTTTGTCTCTGACCAAGGAGGAAGGTAAAATTTGCAATGTCGTGATCAATGAGGAGGAGAAAGGGGACCCTAGAGGAAGCAGTGAAGCGAAGATCAACATCAACATTTGGAGCTTAACTCCGTCCAGACCTCGTCGGGCATTTGGGTAGCTTTAGAAGAAGTTTTCTATCAATTTTTTTTAAAAAAAGTTTTCAATAAACTGTTTTAAATTCCAGTTCTATGTTATTGTTTTCAAATGCTAGTTTTATGAAGCTCTTGAGTTTTAATCAATAAAGTTATTTTCCCATCTATTTAATATCTTATATTTATTTGTGCGTTATTCTTTCTTCCAGAAAAATCTATTATAAAAATGTTGAATTTGAGACTATGGCATACAATGAGACCACACAGCTTAACATTAATGAGTTAGAGAAAGTCGAAGAAAGTGAGGTCCCTGAAGAGTTAATCAAAGAGGTTGAGGAATTCGAGGAAAAGCCCAACCCGAATTTAGTGGAAACAGAGGTGGTAAATCTAGGAAATTCAGAAGTGGCACAAGAGACCCGAGTAAGCATCCATATGACGGAAGATGACAAGAAAGAGTATACAGAGTGTGTCATGGAGAATAAGGATAACTTCGCCTAGTCCTATGCAGACATGACAGGGTTAAGCACTTTAATTGTAGCTCATCGATTGCCCACTGATCCAGTATGTCCTCCTGTGAAGCAAAAACTGAGAAAATACAAGCCTGAGATGAGTTTGAAAATCAAAGAAGAAATATCAAAGCAATTAGATGCTGGAATCCTTCAAGTGACGGAGTACCCAACCTGGCTTGCAAATGTCATTCCAGTGCCGAAGAAAAACGGAAAGATTAGAGTCTGTGTGGATTATCGGGATCTCAACAAAGCTAGTCCCAAAGATAATTTTCCATTGCCCAACATACACATCTTGATTGATAACTGTGCTAAGCATGAAACACAATCGTTCGTGGATTGCTTTGCTGGCTATCATCAAATTGAGATGCACAAGGACGATGCTGAGAAGACTAAAATCATCACACCATGGGGTGTTTACAACTACAAGGTAATGTTTTTTGGGTTAAAGAATGTTGGAGCTACATACATAATGGCAATGACCACTCTGTTTCACGACATGATCCACAAGGAAATTGAAGTTTATGTGGATGATGTCATCATTAAATCAAAGAATGTTTCAAATCATCTAGATGATCTGCGAAAGTTCTTTGCCAGGCTAGGTAAGTATAACTTGAAGTTGAATCCTGCAAAATGTGTCTTTGGGGTTCCTGTTGGAAAGCTTCTGGGTTTCATTGTCAGCTGCCGGGGTATAGAACTGGATCCATCAAAAATCAAAGCCATTCGTGATCTACCTCCGCCGAAGAGTAAGAAAGAGGTAATGAGTTTCCTGGGACGACTAAATTACATCAGTCGTTTCATAGCCCAGTCTGCTGTCATTTGTGAGCCTATCTTCAAGCTGTTGAAGAAGGATGCTGCAGTGAAATGGACAGATGAATGTCAACAAGCGTTTGATAAAATCAAAGATTACTTGTCCAATCCACCTGTGTTGGTTCCACCGGAATCTGGTAGACCACTGTTGTTATACTTATCAGTGTTGGATAATGCTTTCAGCTGCATTTTGGGGCAACATGATGAGACTGGAAAGAAAGAGCAGGCGATAAATTACATGAGTACGAAGTTTATATCATATGAGGCTCGATACACTCTATTAGAGCGTACCTGTTGTGCGGTAACTTGGGTCGCCCAGAAGCTGCGACACTACCTCTTCTCGCACACTACTTATCTGATTTCAAGGATGGATCCTTTGAAGTATATCTTTCAGAAGACCATGCCTACAGGTAAACTGGCTAAATGGCAGATATTACTAAGCGAGTTTGACATAGTGTATGTTACACAAAAGGCAGTGAAGGCACATGCATTAGCAGATCATATGGCGGAGAACCCGGTAGATGATGATTATAGACTATTGAACACTTACTTCCCAGATGAAGAAGTAGCTTTTATAGGGGAAGACATTTCTGAAGAATATGATGGTTGGAGGATGTTCTTTGATGGAGTTAAGAACTTGAGCGGATTCGGCATCGGAGCTGTTTTGATCTCACTAACTGGGCAATATTATCCGGTATCAGCCAAACTCAAGTTCCCTTGCTCAAATAATATGGCCGAATATGAAACTTGCATATTGGGGCTCCGACGTGCTATCGACTTGGATACCCAGGAAATGTTGATAATAGGAGATTCAGACCTATTGATTCATCAGGTTTGAGGCGAACGGGCTACTAAGAATCGAAAGTTGTTACCATACTTGGAATGCGTGCATAGGTTATGTAAAAGGTTCATCAAGGCAAAATTCAAACATGTGCCAAGAATCCAGAATGAATTTGTAGATGCCTTAGCTACTTTGTCTTCCATGATTCAACATCCTGATCATAATTACATTGATTCTATTTACATCCACATATACGAGCAACCAACATACTATTTTCATGTTGAGGAAGAGCCTGATGGAAAGCCTTAGTACAATGACATTCGAGGATATTTGAAGAACGGTGAGTATACAGAGGATGCAACAAGTGTACAATTCGGAGGTTAGCGAATTAATTCTTTCTAAGTGGAGAAATCTTTTATAGGAGGACTCCCGATTCAGGATTGCTAAGGCGCGTCGAAGCTGGAAAAGCCAACAGGTTGATTGAAAAGATACATACAGGAACATGTGGTCCTCACATGAATGGTTTTACATTGGCCAAAAAGATCCAGAGATCGGGATATTTCTGGCTAACTGTGGAGACAGACTGTATTCGCTATGTTCAAAAATGTCACCAATGTCAGACTCATGTAGATATGATTTGAGTTCCTCTCGAACTCCATGTTACTAGTTCACCTTGGCCCTTTGTAGCTTGGGGCATGGACGTCATTGGTCCAATTGAGCCAGCGGCATCCAATGGACATAGATTCATTCTGGTTGCAATTGACTACTTCACCAAATGGGTTGAAGCCACCTCTCACAAATCAGTGACAAAGAGGGTTGTGGATGATTTTGTCAAAAATAAAATTATCTATAGGTTCGGAATTCCTGAGTCAATCATCACTGATAATGGAACTAACCTAAATAGTGATTTGATGAGATCATTGTGTAAAAAATTCAAGATCAGTCATCGGAATTCTACATCATATAGACCACAGATGAATGGAGCTGTTGAAGTTGCAAACAAGAACATCAAGAGGATATTGCACAAGATGATCGACAATCATAGACAACTGGCATGAAAAGGTACCATTTGTATTGCTGGGATATCGTACCACCATCAGAACTTCTACTGGGGCTACGCCTTATTTTTCTGGTATATGGTAATGAAGTTATGATACCTACTGAAGTAGAGATACCATCTCTAAGAATTATTCAGGAAGCTGAGTTGAATGATGCCAAATGGATACAAGTTCGGGCGGAGAATCTGGCATTAATAGATGGAAGAAGAGTTAACGCCATTTGTCATGGTCAACTCTATCAAAATAGAATGGCTAGAGCGTTCAACAAGAAGGTTAGACCCAGACACTTCTCACCTGGTCAACTGGTTTTGAAGCGGATTTTCCCAAATCAAGATGAAGCAAAGGGTAAATTCTCACCAAACTGGCAAGGTCCATACATAGTCTCTTGGGTATTGACAGGCGGAGCCCTTATACTTGGAGAAATGGATGGAGAAGTTTGGCCCAAGCCTATCAACTCAGATGTTGTGAAGAGATATTACATCTAAGTTTGTTTCATGCTCTCTTACTCTGTTTTTTGGAACTACGTCAGACCTGATTTTCGTTTAAGAGGGGATACGTAGGTGCTCCTATGAAGTTTGGTCTTGTCATAATAAAATTTTCATTTTCCCTTTTGACTGTTAACTGGGGCAGAATTTTTGAGAGGGTCTCAAAAATTCCATCAGGACATTTTCTTGCAAGTGATGATACTGAAGCAGAATTCTCTGCAGGAAACTCAAAATTCTTGCAAAAGCATTTCTTCACGCAAATTAGTAACTGGGGCAGAATTTTTGAGAGGGTCTCAAAAATTCCTTCAAACGAGCATTTTTCTGCACAAATCAAGACTGGGGCAAAACTTTTGAGAGGGTCTCAAATATTCACAGCAATCAAGCTACAATTTTCAACAAAGATCAGATAACAGATTTGATACTGAGTCAGGTGTTGTAAAGTCTCAAACTATGCCATGGTCAAAGATTCAACATTACTTTTTACAAACTAATATTTTCAAAAACTTTTTCAAAAAAACTCTCTCCTTCTATTTTACATTTCTCTTCAAAGCAAATGCCCAGAAAGGTCTGGATGGCAAGCCAAAGGGAGTACACCGGTCGGAGCAGATCAACCTCCCCCATTTTTAAACTCACAATTTTTCTTTGAATACAGGAAAGACAGGTACAGATACAAAAGACAGCTTCAACATCATCTGACCACTATTAAGCTCGACGAAACGCCAATAAACGGTGCCCTATCCTTTTGACAGGATAAAAGGACCAAGCTATTTTGAGCCCGACAATCGCCGATCAATGGTACCCTACCCTTCCAATCAGACAAAAGGATCAAACTACTCTATATCAAGCCTGACAAATCAACTTTTCAACTGCACTCATTCCTTACAATAGGACGAAGGGTCAAAGCTACAATATTTTGAATTCGTCAACGAATGCACTCAATCTTTCTAAAAGGCGAAGGTTTATGCCCTCAAACAAATTATCCCATGAGCCCGAAAACTATATTATGCCCAAGGATTACATTATTGCACGTGCTCGAGATTGCATTATGCTCGAAGATTGCATGTGCCCGAGACTGCATTGTGCCCGAGAATTGCATATGCCCGATATTGCATGAGCCTGAAGATTGCATTGTGCCCGAGAATTGCATTGTTCCCGATATTACATGAGCCCAAAAATTGCATTGTGCCCGATATTGCATGTGCTCGAGATTGCATTGTGCCCGAGAATTGAATATGCTCGAATAAATTCTAATCAAGTTACAAGTATCAACAGATGCCCGAATTATAGATATGCTTTCTTTACTCATTATTTATATTCCGAAGGCGTCATGGTCTAAAGGCATCTTTCATGGCCTACGGACGTCATATCATGGCCTAAGGATTTACTTTCTGCTTATCATGATCCAAAGGTGTCATAGTCTAAAGGCATCATTTTCCATGGCCCACAGATAACAGTTTCATGACCTGAGGATATAATTTTTGCGTATCATGGCCCTAGACATCATAGCCTAAGACATCATTTTCATAGTCTTATGGCAAACATCATTGTCGATATGAGAAATTGCATCATGTTTACTTTTACCGTTTATTTGACATATCTACTCTAATCATTTTATTTAGTCATATTACAAGCTACAGATTTGCAGAGACTGACATTTTACAGGCGAGATCAATCTTCCTCTCGGCCACAATTATCGTGCTTACTCGCAACAAAGACCCTATCAAATTCTTTGCTACTCATATTACCATTTTTCATTTAACCCTTGGCTACTCATATTACCACTTCTAATTGAATTCTGCACTCTTAAACTAGAAATCACTGTCTTGTTTTCTCGCTACTCTAATCCTACCCGTTCAAGTCAATATCATTCTCATTCGTATACCGTACCGCTCTTTCAATTCTTAGGATTTTCGTCTGCTCCTGAGTCTAGAACTACACACGACCTGATTCTCGTATAACCAGAGATATGTAGGCGGCTTAATACCAAAGTCTCGGTCGTACCCCTTTTCAACTCTACATCGTTTCAATTGATCCCACTGACATCTCTCGTCGGTCGGACAAAATCGACTACTAAGTCAACGTTGGTTTCCCGACAATTCATTCTTCATTCTCAAGCAACCAAGGGGCAGCTGTTGACACCCAATTTTGACCGACCTTTAGCAATTTTTGAAATGCTATTTGATTAAATACGTATGTTTAAAAAAATATGTTGAATTTAAAATTTTAATCAATTTTGTCTAAAAATTTATATATTTAGTAGGCATACTTTATAAAAAAATATTGTAAATACTATTAAAATATTTTAAAATTATTAGTATAACTCGAAATAATTCAAATGTTTTTAAAAAAAATTTAAGTAATTTTAATTATAGTATTTTGTAGTATTTCAATTGGATAACATTCCTTTAAATTTCCTCAAAATTGTTTATTCTAATTCCTTTCAATTCTAGCCTAATCCATTCCAATTGTATTTCAATAGTAACCACCCTATGCCTATAATATTTCAAATTTAACCAATTCCAAATACAACCAATTTAAATTATGATTTAAGACCCCATCTTTAATTCTAACCGTCGATTTCTTTTATTGTAATCTCAGCCTCTTATCTCAAAATCGATCAACAGCCCAGATCTCTCACTCATTCTTTCCTATTTTATCATAAAAAAACTCTTAACCCTAAAAATCAATTCTCATTCTCTTCCTCCTCTCTCTCTCTAGCGCTACCTCCCTCTTTTTTTCTCTCTTCCGTTCCGATCAGCGAACAACACCAACAACAGTTGTCCCCAGCGAGGCAGTGCAGGGAGCAGCAACTCGCGCCGCCCCTCTCTCCTTCCTTCTCCTTCTTAGTTTCCTTTTCTCTTCCTGTCAGGCGAGAAACCAGCAGCAACAGCTGCACCGGCCAACAGCTGTGAGCCAAAGAAACAACAACTGCACCGGCCAACAGCTGTGAGTGAGAGCAGTGAGCCACCGGCGAGAACAACCAGCAACTCCAGCAGCTCCGCGACAACAGCAGTAGCTCCGCAAAAACAACGAAACCAGCAGCTCCGGCCAGCGACTATTTATTTTGGCGGATCTTAACAGATCTGTCCAGGTTAGTTCTCTTGTTCGATCCATTTTATTTTCTTAGTGTTATTATGAAAATATGACTATTTGTTATGTGTGTATTATTGTGAAAATCATCTACTATAAAATTTTGTCTGAAGCATGAGATACCGTTGATATTGTTTCTTTGGAATTGTGCTAACATTTACTATTGGGGTTAACTTGTTTCTTTCAAATTTCATATTGATGAAATGGGTAATCCTCATTTTAGTTGACGTCTTAACAATTGTCGGCATTAACTTAGCAATATTATTGATGATATTGTTTAAATTTTCTGTTTTTAGTGATTCCACTGATTGCTGAATTGGCTACTTACCCATTCAATTTTATTTTCTTACCGATTTGCTCACTGTCTTATTATGGTAAGTTATTTTAATTTAGTGTGAATATTGATATATGATTGAGGCCGTAAACTTTATTCCTTCCTTTAAATAATTATATCTTAATTTTGTTCAAATAGCAGCAATATTATAATTAATATGCTGACCTATTAATTAATGTCTTTACCTTAATTAATGTGTATTGTTGTTTATTTTTTTTGTTTTTGGTAGTATAGCCACCTGTTTAAGGTAAAATTTTGCTGATTGTATCTCTTGGTTAAGGAAATAATTTTCAGAATTGCTCTTAATTTATGGGTTTCCCTTATTGTGATGCCCTCCCCTCACTATAAAAATAATCCACTTTCATTCTTTGGTATCACGCTTGAACCATCAAAAACAATACTTTAAATTGGAAAAAGGCTCTCCACTCATAAGAGAAAAGAGTTTTAGCTTTGAGCATTCCCCCTTTACTATTTTGCTGTGTTCGAGTCGTATTAGATCAAAGGGTCTTCATTGCTGATTATTCTTTAACTGCTTAACTGTTTAGTTTCTTTCACTCTTCTGTGTAACGTAATATTTGCTATTTGCTCTCAATGTAGTATGTATGCTCTTTGAACCATTTTGTATTAATTATATGTACTTGTGTTACCTATATTTTAGTGATTAATCTTATTATTATTATTATTATTATTATTATTATTATTATTATTATTATTATGCATTTTATGGTTTAACAGGGTTTTGAACTAAAGTTCAAGACACGAAGAGTTCGCTTGGGTCGGGATACATTTGGACGGAGTTTTATTTTTAATTCATTTTTTATATTATTTTCTATTAAGTGTTGATTTTATTTCGGTTTGTAATATTTGTATAACTCTCTAACTCTCCTACATATACGATATAATTTGTGGGGATTGTCTAAAAGGGGAGGGGTATATGTGCTAACTGTTTTCTTACTTTATTTACGTACTTACGTGTGAATGTGTTTTGATTAACTAATTATGTGGACATGGCTACTTAAAATAATTACTATGCTCCTAAATCTGAGTAGAAATATAAAAGGAAAAGTTTTGTCGATATTATTATGTTATTTAAAATGAGTATTTGCTATGTTGGCCGCTTATTTTAATGTTAATACTAAAATAAATCAACAAGTCTTTGTAATATCGCTTTAGATCTAAAATAAATAAAAAAATAAAACTACTATTTTCATCAATCTCATATTTAATCTTGTTGTTCAAAGTTGACCATGTGTTTAGATAAATAAATTGTCCGTTATAACGCATTCATTTGATTTGCATGACCACATTCTTAATTATAACGCTAAAATAATCTTGTCTGCTCCTTGTTTTATCTGACTCAACCAACTCCTTTATATAATTATTTAAGAGTAAAATATCAATTTTTAATTAGATATCATGCCTATAAGGTTTAAATAATTTGATTGATTTTTTTGGGGGGGTTAGAAATCATATTCATAGGCGTCATCAATTAATTTCCTTCATGTCAAGTAATCGAATTAGATCTATGCATAGCCGATAAATTTTGCAATATAATTAATTTCTGCAACATATTCCGTCATGCTATAACTAAAGATAAATTTTATGCATGATTATTTTCGGCATTTGTTGATGCTCAGATATTGTTTTCTGCATGACTGTTTTATTAATGGATTTATTCACTGAATGTTTAATAACTAAATTAGTGTAGTAATTGTTTGATTAAATTCTGAAATTGGTCTAAACTGTAAAATTCTCTTTGATTGTTATAGTTAATAAATCAGCATGTTTACACTTAGAAAGCACGTTCGTAGGATCCAATAGTCTCAGCATGTTAAATAATTTAAATAATTAGGTTGCATTCCTGCCACTGTTAAACAATCATGTAATATAATTTTGTTGTCATTAAGTATTGAAATTAATTAATTATTTTCCTACATGCTATACTCTGTCCCATTTAGATAAATTGCATTTAAAGTCGACTCTGCCTTAATATCATGCTGGTAAGATAACTATGCTTAAATCAATAACTAATCTGTCCATATTTCATCTGCATGAAATAATTAATTTCCTATATCGTAATTAATCGTTTTGCCACTTAAAATTAGCTACAAATTATTTTATGCACCAACTAAACTACTACCCCTTAAACTAAGCATTTCTGCATTAATAACTAGATCTGCTACTGCTCTAAAAAAAATATTAATAATATATTATCGGCATTTATTTTTTTTATTAAAATCAGTTACTCTGCAACTACTAAGTTGTTGCAAATAAAAAATAAATTTCAGCATTAATAATTTACTTTTTGCTTTTAAATATTTTTGCCCATTAGCATTATTATAAAGTGCCCCATTTTAAATTAATTACTAATTAAATCAGTCTAATACACTAATACACTTTTCCTGACTTGTAATATTTTTGTCCATATAAAATTAATCTATTGTTATATTGAGTGTTTGTTTGTCTATGCACACACTTAAGCATGAGACCTTTCACTTTATGTGTGTTTGCTAGCATGCTAAAAAAAAAACCTAGAGGCCAATATGAGATTTACGTGCTAAGTGTTGTCCTATTTACTTGACTTGGTGTCTAGGTGGGCCTATTAGGAATCATATATTTTATTTTTGTCTAAATCCATTCTAATAGCAGTCCAATGCCTCTTGGACCTTAAGCGGGGATGATAGGCACCTTGTAGAGACGAAAAGCATGAGGTGGTGGGGGTAGGGGTAGTCTAGGCCCTACGGAGATGATGACATCGACTCGGCCTTAACGACAAACCTTGGTTTTGTCTGTCCCTACGAGAAGCCTATCGAAATAAAGAAAGTCGAGTGCGGATCCGTAAAGTCCTTCAGAGTCTCCTTTTCTTTTTATCCCTTTATCTATTTTATAATTCTATTTATTTGGGGTAGTTTAATTAAATAAAAAATGATATTTACTTATATATTTGTCTGCTTTCTATCTTCTCGCTATTCCTTTTAAATTTTATTTTTGTTAGTTATTTAGTATTATGTTATCACCTAGTTTTTGCATGCTTAATTAAATAAATAAATTGATCTTAATTGTTTAATATTAATTATCACCTAGCAATCATGTTTAATAAATAACCAATAAATGAAGTGACCTTAAATTCTACTTGTAACCCCTACATAAATTTCATGAGATACGGCCGGGACCCACATTTGTGGACCTCGAGGAATGCCTAACACCTTCTCCTCTAGGTAATTTGAACCGTTACCCTGATCTCGGGTTCGTTGCCCTTTAGTTAGCTTAGTTAGGTTAGATATATGCCCTAACGCGCCTTAATTCGTTAGGTGGTGACTCTTCAATCCATCAAAATCCCAAAAGAGTTGTTAGGTCGTGCATCCGAAAGGAAAGTCCGTTTTGCGAAAAATGGGGCGCGACATATATGTCGCTGGAGCTCCTACCTTCACAATGCCAGCAATGGTTAATGTCCCGTATGAGGTCGATCAATATGTAGAAATGGAGAAAGATACCCAGCTGAAAGAAGATGCATCAATAAATGCCCAACTTCAGGGTCTAAGAATGGCATTGAAAAGCTTACAAGTTACTAGAGGAACGGAGAGTCTGAATTATGATGACTTGTGCATCCACCCAGACATTGACATGCCGATAGGGTACAAACCACCGAAGTTTGACATGTTCGATGGAAAAGGTGATCCTCACGCACATTTAAGGGCATACTGTGACAAGTTAGTCAGTGTAGGGAGAAATGAGAAGTTGAGGATGAAGTTGTTCATCTGGAGTCTGTCTGGAGAAGCATTAACCTGGTATACCCGCCAAGACCCTCGCAAATGGCGTTACTGGAAAGAAATGGCTAAGGACTTCATGACTCGTTTCAGATTCAATACTGAAATTACTGCTGACAGATTCTCATTGGCCAACATACAGAAGAAGCCATCTGAGAATTTCCAGAAATATACACGACGTTGGAGAACTAAGGCCGCAAGGGTGCAACCGCCACTAGATGAGAGTGAGCTCTCGAAGTACTTTATTTGAGCTCAAGAAGGTGTCTACTTGGACAAGATGATGTCAATGATGGGCCAGAAGTTTGTAGAACTGGTCAAGATGGAAGACTTAATAGAGGATGGTGTTAAATCTGGGAAGATTCAGTCTATGGTCGCATTGCAAGCCGCAAGTAAGGCTATACAATCAGGTTCCATTGGCGGCATAAAAAATAAAAGGGAGGATGTTTCAGCTGTCACTTACCAACAAGGAGGACCGTCCCACCGATACCCCAATAATTCCCAAATCACTGCGCATGCTTCATAAGTCCCATACCCAGTGTATACCCAACCACACTATAATCCACCCAGACCACCAGCATACCAAAATACTCCAAGACCCTATGTCCCTGTCCAAGCACCAATCCACCAAAATAAACCAGCATATGCACTGAGACCAGGTCCAAATCTTGAAGCTATAAATGCTCGCACTTACACACCGATTGCCAAACCCTACGCCCAATTGTTTGAGAGGTTGAGGACATTGGGAGTGTTGCAACCAGTTAAAGGGAAACTTCCTGATCAAATCCCTCGTAATTTTGATGGAAACAAGCGATGCACTTACCACTCGGGAATCCAAGGACACGACACAGAAGATTGTTATGTGTTAAAGAACTAGATCGAGTCTTTGATCAGAAGAGGAGTAATCAAATGCACTCCAGCGCCTCCTAATGTGAACAACAACCCCTTGCCAAACCATGATAATCGGGAAGTCAACATGGTTACTATTGATGAAGAATATGGGGGCCCTGACTGTCCTGACATAGATGAACCAGATGCCATGACATCTTCAGTGCAACCTGTTATCACTGTTCAACTAAGGGAACCTCTGACTGTCCAAACATATCTCCCAAGAGTTGTAGTGACCACTCTAATTGCTAGA
This sequence comes from Solanum gracilifrons, assembly GCA_029582605.1. Taxonomy (NCBI): domain Eukaryota; kingdom Viridiplantae; phylum Streptophyta; class Magnoliopsida; order Solanales; family Solanaceae; genus Solanum; species Solanum gracilifrons. Next base: position 23,839 of record JAJOOH010003687.1, on the reverse strand, counting down.
AAGCCTGAATATGACACCAAAACAGTCCCATCGAACTATCGAGCGGACGCCAAGGGAAAGATGATCGACACTGCCGTAGCTCAAGGGATGACCAGGTCGGGGAGGTGTTATTCCCCGGATGATCTAAATCAAAGAGCTCTTGGAAGAGAACATAATCCAAAGAAGAATGTTACCGATGCTGAAGCCACTGAATTTTGGAAGAAGATGCAGCCTAAAAACTATTCAGTCGAAGAGCATCTGAAGAAGAGGCCTTCCCACATATCTATTTTGTCTCTACTTATGAGTTCTGAAGCTCATGAGAATGCTTTGATGGACGTGTTAGACAGAGTGAATATTTCAAAAGTGACCACTAGTGAAACCTTAGCTTCAACGATTAGAAGAATAGTGGAAGCTAACAAGATTTCTTTCCATGATGATGAGCTGCCTGCAGAAGGGGCTGGGCACAACAAAGCGCTTCACATCGCAGTCAAGTGTTGTGATAAGTTTGTGACTCGAGTTCTAATTGATGGTGGTTCTGGATGCAACATCTGTCCTTTTACCACTTTGAGGGATTTAGGTGTTAATATGGAAGATATAAGGGAAAGTCATGTGAAAGTTAGAGCTTTTGATGGAGCGCAAAGAAGTGTCATTGGAGATATCTATCTAACATTGCAGGTGGGGCCGGCCGAATTCCCCATCCTATTTCAAGTGATGGATGTATCATCCAATTACAACCTGTTGTTGGGAAGACCATGGGTTCACATGGCAAGAGCGGTTCCTTCCACTCTTCACCAATGTGTAATGTTTGAGTGGGATCGCACAGAAGTTACCATCCACAGAGAGCTCAGTCAATGCATCCTTTTTGTTAATTCTATCCCAGTCGCTGACGAGTTAGATGGAGCAAATTTTCACACTTTGGAAATTATGCAAGCTATAAGGGTCGGTGAGAAATCAGAGGTAGGTAATACAATGTTGTCAAGTGCAGTGAAAATGGTTGCGTCAGAGATGTTGAAGTATGGATATCAGCCTAAGAATGGACTTGGACCTAAGTCCAATGGCATAGTTGAGCCGATCCAGCTGAAGCATCAGAGAGGCACCAACAGACTCAGATATGAGCCAGCCTCGGGAAAAGACCATCGCAGGTCAAGCGATACAATCTTCGTACCAGAACAATCTTTGATTCTAGATCAAGCTGGCGTTGATGACATCGTAGAAGGAATAGGCAATCTATTCGTGGCCATGGCTGGAGAAAAGGAAGGGATAAATCTCAATAAGTTGACCATTCGTGATGCCGAACCTGGAGAAATCTTGCAGAATTGGACCACTAGCCCGTCCCTATTTCAACCAGAGTCCTGGTAGTGTGGAAAAGTATTGTTAATTTTAAAATTCGAATGATCAATTTGAGGCTTGAATCATGCCTAATCTTTTGTTGCTTGCCTCTTCTAAAAAGCTAGAATGCTTTGAAATAAAAAATCTTTATTTTCTTTAAAACATTTCTCGTTATTTTACATATGTATTTATCTTTACTTAACTTTTGCACTTTTCACCACTCATATTAATAAAAATCCTCGTTCAACGGTCATGACATGTAACGAATCCACCGAGCAAGGTGAAAGCGATGAACAAGATCACAAAGAGTACGATGAAAGCATGATGCCAGAAAATCTACCACATGAGATCGAGCAAGTTGAAAGTTAGAAAAAACCCAATATGGATGAAACAAAGATTGTCAACTTAGGAGATGAGGAAATCGTGAAGGAAACACGAGTCAGCATACATTTGGAGGCTGAAAGAAAGCAAGAGTTAATAGAGTTGCCTAAGAAGTATGTTGACGTATTTGCTTGGTCTTATGATGACATGCCATGATTAAGCACTGATATTGTCTCGCACAAATTACCTACTGATCCCACTTGTCTACCTGTTAAGCAAAATACAAGAAAATTCAAGCTAGATTTGAGCTTAAGGATCAAGGAGGAGGTAACTAAGAAAATTGAGGCGAACATTGTAAGGGTTACAAATTACCCCACATGGTTAGCCAATATTTTGCCTGTGCCAAAAAAGGATGGAAAGATCAGAATATGTGTGAACTATCGAGATCTCAATAGAGCCAGTCCTAAGGATGATTTCCCTCTTCCAAATATTCAGATACTCATTGATAATTGTGCAAAACATGAGTTGCAATAATTTGTTGATTGCTTTGCAGGGTATCACCAAATCCTGATGGATGAAGATGATGTAGAAAAGACAGCGTTTATCACTCCATGGGGAGTGTATTGCTACAGAGTAATGCCATTTGGTCTCAAAAATGTCGGTGCAACCTACATGAGGGCCATGACTACCCTTTTTCACGATATGATCCACAAGGAAATTGAAGTGTACGTGGATAACGTCGTTATCAAATCCAAAAGAAGTTCAGACCACCTGAATGACTTACAAAAGTTCTGTGAGAGGTTGCATAAGCATAATTTGAAGTTGAATCCAGCAAACTGTGAATTTGGAGTACCTGCGGGAAAACTATTAGGATTCATCGTTAGCAGGAAAGGCATAGAGTTGGATCCATCAAAGATAAAGGCAATCCAAGAGCTACCTCCACCTAAGACCAGGAAAGACGTGATGAGTTTCTTGGGAAGACTGAATTACATTAGTCAGTTCATAGCTCAATCCACAGTGATCTGTGAACCCATATTCAAGTTACTGAAGAAGGATGTTGCCACGAAATGGACCGAGGAATGCCAAAGGGCTATCAATAGAATCAAAGAATACTTGTCCAACCCACCAGTATTGGTCCCACCAGAGCCTGGAAAGCCTTTGTTATTGTATCTATCTGTCATAGATAATGCATTTGGATGTGTATTGGGGCAGCATAATGAGACGGGTAGAAGAGAGCAAGCTATATACTATTTGAGCAAGAAGTTCACACCATACGAGGCAAGATACACCTTGTTGGAACGAACATGTTGTGCTTTGACTTGGATTGCGCAAAAATTTAGGCATTACCTGTCTGCATACACCACGTACTTGATCTCAAGAATGGATCCACTAAAGTACATCTTTCAGAAGCCCATGCCTACGGGTAAACTGGCAAAGTGATAAATTTTACTGAGCGAGTTTGATATTGTGTATGTGACACAGAAGGCCATCAAAGGACAAGCCTTGGCTGATCACCTCGCAGAAAATCCGGTGGACCAGGATTACAAGCCACTCATGACCTACTTCCCTGGTGAAGAAGTGTTGTTTGTAGGAGAAGATATATCAAAATCGTATGATGGATGGAGAATGTTCTTTGATGGGGCATCAAATTCTATAGGAGTTGGAATAGGAGCAGTTTTAATTTCGAAAACAGGTCAGTATTACCCAATCTCAGCCAAGATTAGGTTCTACTGCACTAATAACATGGTGGAATATGAAGCTTGTATTCTCGAACTCAGAATTGCCATAAACATGAATATCAAAGAACTCTTGGTGATAGGAGACTCCGAATTGTTGGTTCATCAAGTGCAAGGAGAATGGACCACTAAGAATGTCAAGATCCTTCCTTATTTGCATTACATAAAAGAGTTGAGTAGGAGATTCACAAGGATTGAGTTCAAGCATGTCCCTCGAGCTCAAAATGAGTTTGCCGATGCTTTGGCAACATTGTCCTCGATGATTCAACACCCAGACAAGAATTACATTGACCCTATCGATATAGAGATACATGATAAACATGCATACTGTTTTCATGTAGATGAGGAACTGGATGGAAAACCATGGTACTATGACATCAGAAGATTGATAGAAGCACAAGAATATCCTGAAAATGCTACAAGCAAGCAGAAACGGATTTTGAGGAGGATGGCCAATCATTTCTTCCTTAACGGAGAAATCCTATATAGGAGAACTTCGGATTTGGGATTGTTGAGGTGTGTCGACGCCGCAGAAGCGACAAGGATTTTGGAAGAAATACATGCAGGAACATATGGACCTCACATGAATGGGTTCACTTTAGCATAGAAGATTTTAAGAGCTGGATATTTTTGGATGACCATGGAGAGAGATAACATCCGGTATGTGCAAAAGTGTCATCAGTGTCAAGTGCATGGAGATTTTATATGGGTTCCACCGAATGAGCTCAACGTGATGGGTTCCTCTTGGCCATTTGCTGCTTGGGGCATGGATGTTATTGGACCCATAGAGCCTCCCGCGTCAAATGGACATCGTTTCATCCTGGTGGCTATCGATTATTTCACAAAATGGGTCGAAGCTTCGACATACAAGGCAGTGACTAAGAAAGTAGTGGCAAACTTTGTTCGCAACAACATAGTTTGTTGATTTGGAATTCCAGAATCAATCATAACCGATAATGCAGCCAACCTCAACAACGATCTTATGAAGGAAACTTGTGAAAGGTTCAAGATGGCTCATCGAAATTCCACGGTTTATCGTCCACAGATGAATGGGGTAGTTGAGGCTGCAAATAAGAATATCAAGAAGATTTTAAGGAAAACAGTAGACAGTCATAGGTAATGGCATGAGAAGCTACCATATGCTTTACTCGGTTATCGCACCACGATCAGAACATCAACTGGGGAAACTCCTAATATGTTAGTTTATGGTTCGGAGGAAGTAATACCTACCGAGGTAGAAATACCATCTTTAAGGATTATCCAAGAGGTTGGTCTGGATGATGCATAATGGATACGTAGCAGGCATGAACAGTTGAGGCTCATCGATGAAAAGAGGATGGACGCGGTTTGTCATGGACAACTCTATCAGAACAGAATGACCAAAGCATTCAACAAGAAAGTTAAACCTCGACAGTTCACACCGGGGCAGTTAGTATTGACGAAGATCTTTCTTCACCAAGAAGAAGCCAAAGGGAAATTTGCACCAAATTGGCAAGGACCCTACATGGTTCATACAGTACTCTCTGGAGGAGTGGTAATCTTAGCAGAAATGGACATCAGAGTGAGCACAAAGCCAATGAATTCAGACGCCATCAAGAAATACTACATCTGAAGACCTCAAGATTAGTGCTTATTTATTGTACTTTTGCATTTTTGATGTAACAGAACTACGTCTAGACCTGACTTCCCACGGCGGGGTACGTAGGCAACCCACATTGGATCCGGTCTCCCTTAGAAAACCTATATCATCATTTCCATGTATTCAGAACTACGCTCGACCTGAATTCCCTCGGTGGGATACGTAGGCAATCCTTGTCGGATTTGGTCCCTTGCATTTCATATTTTTCACTTTCCTTTGTATTTGAACTACGTCCTGACCTGATTCCTCTTGGATACGTAGGCAGCCTGAGTCAGGCCTGGTCATTGCATTTCATATTTTTCACTCTCCCATGTTGTATTTGAACTACGTCCTGACCTGAATCCGCTTGATACGTAGGCAGCCTGAGTCAGGCCCGGTCATTGCATTGCATGTTTCTTACTTTTTCCTCGCATACTTTTTTCACGTACTTATTGTATTCGAACTACGTTACGACCTGATTCCACTTGGATACGTAGGCAGCCTGAGTCAGGCTCGGTCATTGCATCACAAGTTTCTTCCTTTTCCTTCATATTTTTTAGTCTTCTATTGTAATTGAACTACGTTACGACCTGATTCCATTTGGATACGTAGGCAGCTTGAGTCAATCTTGGTCATTGCATTACATACTTCTATTTCTCCCACTTGTATTCGAACTACATTACGATCTGATTCCTACTTTGGGGATACGTAGGCAGCCTGAGTCAGGCTCGATCAATGCACTACATAATTTCCATTTTTTTTCTTACCCTTAGGAAACACTTCCTCATAGTTAGCATAACCTCAGAATATGAAGAATCTCAATCGTCGCAGTGTCTGAAAAAGAGCTAGACAAGCTTCATCATGAGGATAAAAGCTACAAGAAGACTATGTTGGATATAGCCAACAAAATGGAAAGCTCGATGGACTTTGAAACATGTCATAATCTAAAAAATGCGGGAGAATTACTACATATATATATACTTAATATATAAGTAATATACTTATTTTCTAGAAAGAAAAAACAAGCTAATTCTTTTCAAAAGATTTTTCTACTCTTCTATCTACCAAGTAGGTTAAGAAACTATGTGCAGGCTAAGAAGACGTCGAAAGATTCCAGTGACGAGGCTTCAGTCTGCGAGTCGATACAAATCAACACCCTCTCCCAAACTAATTTTTTTTCTGTGAGCGCAGGAACACAAGAATCAAGAAAATAACATCAAGTCTCGGGGCACGACCGGAGGCGCCATTCGACTTCTACAATCATAAGCCAAAATACACTTTCCCTACTTTATTTCCCGAATGTACTTCAATTCGCATCTTATATCTAATAACATTTCATTTTTTGTAGGTACACTCGAGATCCATATCAAATACTGAAGAAAAGAGGATCCTCGTAGGAAAATAAGATAGTTAGCTTTCTGTCAAAATAACTCCACCAACTGGAGTTTGTAATGTAACCTTATCAATAACTCCACCGATCGGAGGCTGTGCATAGCAAAGATCGTCGAACTCTGCCAACCGGAGGCTATACATAGCAAGCATCGATCAAATTCCGCCAATCGAAGCATGTATATAAGCAAAATAAGCAACACTCCGCCAATCAAAGACTAACATCGTAGCGACGTCACCGAAGCTCCACCGCCCGAGGGCATGCAAGCATAGCGACACTGTCATACGGTAACAATAATATGTTACATTACAAGCTTTACACAGCCGGATACAGGCTTTTACATTACAACTGCCCCGCCAAGCGGAGGTCTACATTACAAGCTTTACACAGCCGGATACAGGCTTTTACATTACAACAGCCCCGCCAGTCGAGGGCCTTTACATTACAAGTTACTTTACTTACATCACATTCACAACACAAAAAATGGGGGCATCAATAATCGTTTGGACATCTACACTCTACTGTTTACATTCCAATTTCAATTTATAATTTTTGAACCGCAATAGGTACTTTTCACTTTTTTACATGTTTTGCAGGACAACACATTACAACGAGGAACTCCCTCTAAGCAGCAAACTAGGGCAAGTTAGTACAATGTCAAGCAACACTAGCTACGTCAAGGATTCACTTTCAAAACTCAACTCGGCTCAATTTTCAAAAGTTCAGATAACTCTCTTAGGTCTCACTTCATTATAACCCGACACTGGGGCATTCTTTTAAAAAAATCATCCATCTACCATAAGTCTCCAGTAGAAATTGCTACGGAGCATTTATCATTCACGTTCTTTAAAACTATGTCTCGTCCCATTATTCGTGCCAATCTCTTCAAACCTCACCACCAAAATATTTCAGTATTACCATAATTCGATGTTGGGGTAAATTTTTTAACAAAAAAATTGCTATGTTCGTACACTCTCGAACTACATATGGCTTGATTTCTCATGAAACCTGAGATATGTAGGCAACTTAGAAGCCAGAGTTCGGCCATAACCCCATAAACATTTCTTGCCGATTTTTGCTCAAGGTGTATTTTAGTGGGTCGCCTAAAATTGGATCGTGTCAATGTTTCTTTGTCCACGTCTTCTCTACTCTCTTCCATGGACAAAGAAAGGGGCAAGCTGTTGACTCCCAATTTTGGCTCTCCACATTTGTTTAACCTAAATTTTAATAATAATAATAATAATAATAATATATATATATATACATATATATATGCTATGAATTTTTGTAGAAAAAAAAGATTTTTAATTATTTATTTTATTTGATAAATTTATTTTATAAATAGTATTTTTATAAAAAAAAAATTAAACATATTATATAAATATTACTACTTACTTTCTCATTTTTTAATTTCACGTCAAATAAATATTATTTTTTAAGGTTTAACTTGATTTTTCTAATTAAATATAATTTCTATGATAGCGATACATATTTTCGACATTTTTCAAAATTAGGAAGACTTAATTAATTAATCAAATGCTAATTTATATTAATTTTATTTTTTAGAATCACTAATTTTAACAAATAAGCTAGTCTTGCAAAAAATATTATTTTTAATTTAATAAACTATGTCTATTTAATAAAGAAGAAGTTATAATTTAAATGGAGTTAATTTGAGCAAATTTGGCAATCCAAGTAATTTTAATTTGGCCAATCCACGCGTGCCACATAAGAAGCACATGGATTGTGCTTCTTCATATTCGATCTCAACCATCCGATTTAATCCAACAGCTTTAATTAATTCATCTTTTTATATATATATATATATATACATATATTAATTCATCTTTATTAATTTTCTTTTTTAAAACCCTTTAATTTATGTATCGTCCGATCAAATGATCGGACGTTTGAGATCAAACTAAAGACTTTTCGCCTTTCCCAGACTAGACCCAACGCTGTATCTTCTTCTTCATTCTTCAGAAAAAGACTTTTCCTTTCCCAGACTGGTCTCTTCCCCAAAATGTCTTCTCCATAGCCCCCAAGCTCTTCCTCCATCTACGCTAGCATCGCCGCCAATATACACTCCAGGCTCCTCTCCCATCGACGTCTCCTCACCACCCCACGTGATCCCCCATCCCCTCTGTCAGATAGACCACTCCGGGCTGCTGGAAAAATGCCACATCAGTCATTCAATCCTTTCAAATCGACCTGAAAAGGTCGATTTTTTCTTCAACTTCATGATTTCTTTGCTTTATTCCTCTGATAGTTGCGTTTCCAAGAATTCAAATTTGAATTCTTGGAGCCCAAATCGCCTATAAAAGGAGGACTTCGGTGCTCATTCAAAAAATTAGAAAAAGGGGAAAAGAGATCCATAAAACGAGCAAAAATCATCCAACAAGGAGTCGAAAATATCCAAGCAATAGAGAATAAAGAAGATAAGGACAATACGCTTCAAGAACAATAGTTCAAGAACCTTTAATCTTTTGTCTTTCTATTTTGGCTTTGAGTCCAAGTCCGAAGAAGAGTTGGAAGTTAGAATTCTTGACGTAAAAGCTGTAGTTTACTGCTCCAAAGAAGCGCGTCTGGAGTTGTTACACGACTCTGGCCTGACTCATATCAGAAAAGCATTACCAGCTGTGTTTTCGCTTGAGTTTAGCAGCCGCATTTCGTCATCGGTTCCGTCATAGAGCCGGGCTTACAATTATCGGCCCATAAGGAATCGGAGTCTAAAATCTTCAGTTCCTCACCTTCCTTTTTACATCGACTTGTCTATATATACATATATTGTTACTAACTCATTTACTTATATATTTTTCTTGGGTTATTGCTCTATGAGCGGATTCGTAGGAACCAATTAGTAACAACAAAGTTTGACCGCTCACCTTTTTTGGTGGCTTATGTGTGCTTAAGATGGGTAAAACTTGCTAATTAGTTCCTAGTTACCTTGCTGAACTTTTTCTTTTGAGTTACAGAAAAGATATTTTTTACAAAGGGGTCTTCTTTTGAAAAGATTTCTTAGATATTTATTGCCGATTTGGAAGCTTTAGTAGAAGCCAAAAAGTGCATTTTTATTTCTCAAAAGTACATCATTTCGAGCTCAAAAATGCTGAATTTTGAGCTCAAAAGAGGAGGAATTTAAGTGTAAAAAACTCAAGTTTTCTGAGGCCCAAACATAACCCCTTTTGTGAGCTTTGAAGTGCAGTTGTTAGTTTGAAAATTGCAGATTTTGAGAATCTTGAGGAGCAGTAACTTGAACTTTAAAAAATGCAGATTTTTGAGGTTAAAAAAATGCAGATTTTCAGCTTAAAAAAATACAGATTTATAGTGCGAAAATGCAGAATTTCACACACTCTACCAAGCAGATTTTTTAGCATAAAAAGTGCAGATTTTAACTTGAACAATGTAGGCTTTTTGGAAGGTGAAAACGTAGCCTTTAATATGCTCTACAAAACAGATTTTTTAGTGTAAAATATGCAGTCTTTTCCTTAGTTTTTGAACACCATTTTGTGGGATCTAAAAGTATACATTTTTGGAACCAACCACTATATTTTGAGAGTTTAAAAGTTTCAGTAGTTCGAGTCTAAAAGTGCTTGAAAATACTACCTTCAAAAGAAAGAAGAAACGTTGTTTTAAAAGGACCAAAATAGCTTTATTTATCAAATCTCACTTAGGACCTTATGTCAAGGAAAACTTTTTTCATTTAAAACTCCCAAATGAATTTGAAACTAGTTTTCTTTAGAAATACATAAGGCTAGAGTTATTACCTTTTATAAATCTTTTTTTGTAGAAAATAAATAGGGAAGTAGGCCCATATATTCTATTAACAAAATAAATATAACTCTAGGATAAGTATTGATAGCTAAGCCTATTTTATATTCTTTAATTCACCCCCTCTATGGAAAAATATATTTGTTATTGTCACTTTCCACATCAAATATTGCTAAAACATTTTTTTCTTAACATGTTATTTCAAGCTTTTAGAAATGCCAACAAGTTCAAAATACAAGGTACGTGCATATATATGTCATACGCAGAAAGGTACAAAATTCTATATATTTTTTTGTTTTCCCTATACGTAGCTTATTATTTGATTACACTTTACTATGTCTACTATCACTTTTACAAATGTTACCTTTTTTATATAAATTTCTACACTTTAATATACGCATTATTTTACTACATATTTGCACTCGGCTATTATCTCATATTATTTTCTTTACATCTTAATTCTATATATAAATAAAATAACAAATATTCTATATCCTTTGATCAACATTTATTTTTGATACATTTATATAAGACACCTCTCTCAATATATATATATATATATTCTTTTTTACATATAAGATTGTCACACATTTTTTAGTACATTTATTTATTTGTCGTATGATAAACATACTAATATTAATTTTATGTAATGGACATATATATGTCGTACCTTGTATTTTACTCCTTTCTTAAACTAATAAAATTTACTTACCATTGATTTTAAAGAAAATAAATAAACAAGTTTTCCTAATTATATTTTCCTAAATTGAGTTTAAGGACTATATTCAGATAGGCTCTGAGGGATGCTTAATACCTTCCCCTCGAATAACCAAAACCCTTACTCAAAATCTCACTGGTTTTGAAGATTAAAACAGAGTTTACATTTACATACAAAAAATGGTTTTCCTAATATTTTCCTTAAAATTTAGGTGGCGACTCTAAAACAAACAAAACAATTCTTTCCAAAAACAGAGTGACAGTCGTATTATGTTGTGAATTGTTTCGGCCGGTTCGAAATAGGGTGTGACAATGTGTATAGCTAAAATGCAACTGAAATACTGAGTAACTCAAAACAGTGACATGATATCTAAAGATGCAACGTAAATATACTGAAAGATATGGCATTCGAGTTCTGAAGCATGATTTTTTGACTGATTTGCCTAGAAAGTATAATTCATAAGTACTGATAATTAATACAAGTTAGGGTTCTAAATTCTATACATGGAACTATGTAAATTTTCCAAGAAACATGTTATTTAGAATCGTGGAACTATAGCAGCTAAAGTCACAGTGAATTCCCAAGTCTTTGGAAGCCCTAGGCTTGAACAATTTATGAGAAATTGAAGATTTGATTGAATTCTAGGGACCTAATGGGTGAAAGGGACCCACTAGTGAAATCCCACATACTTGGTGATGAAAACTATGGAGAAATCCAAACGGTTGAACTTGAAGAAGACCTATGTTTTTTCTTGGGAAAACTATCACCTGTTTTCTCTTCTTTTCGTTCTAAGTTAGATGATTTTAGGAGAATGAGGGTTCTGGGTAGTTTCTGACTAGATTATTAGGCTTAGACTGAGTAAAACGACGTAGTTTAAGTATCAAGTGCATAGGAGAAAAGACCAATGCGACCTGACTTTTAAAGCTGACAAAGTGACTTCAAGACACACTTCACGGGCTGTCTATAGCACCACAGTCCGTCAAGTGGGTCGTGAAGATGCTCTGCCCGACAGGGCTTCACTATTTCAGGCATAACTTTTTACTTCGAGCTTGGAATTAGGCGAACTTAGTTGTGTTGACTTTTAATTTGATAGGTCATGGGCCACCTAATTCATTTTGTGCTAAAATATATGATTGTTTGAAGTTGACACAAACCTCAAAGTCTAAGAAGTCTCATTCATGAGACACTTCACGGCTCGTGTGAAGCTCCATAGACCGTCTAGTGGTCCTTCAGAGTAGCCATGGTGGCTTTGTGTCCCCTTTACACTCCACTTCACTGCTCGTGTGGAGCTCCTTAGACCGTCTAGTTTTTTGTGGTTTTTCACCTTTTGTTGGGTGCATAACTATGGACAGGGTGACGGGTCGTGGTCCCTTTCACAACCCGTGGACCCCTCCGTGGTTCGCCCCTCTCTCTATGATTCAATATTAGTTCATATTTTTGAGGTGTTACAGTTTGATCTTGCGATTTATTTATTGTCATTGTAAAGTTAAGGCGTACTGGAAATTGCTTTCGGATTAATTTGAATGGATACCCTTCATTTTCTAGTTGTGAAATCTGAATTCTGGGAAGAAACACGTGTTTCATTGCACAATGACCACTTGATATTTGTGCATGCACGACATTCTTGGCAAAGCCTCTACATATCATTTTGATGCCATTGCATAAGCCATTCGAATGGTCTAAACTCCTTAGCAGCATGATGGGTGGATTTTCCTTTAATTCTAACTTGAATTTAATAATATATGTCAAAGTAAGCCATATTGATTTTTTACCGCCTCTTCATGATTGCAATTAGTAATTTATTTTTTTGAATACCTTTGTGGCAGGAGACTGTTTAGTGTTAAAGTATTTAGATATTCTTTTTGATAATACTTGTTGGTGTCAACTTCTACTGAGTCAAAGCTATTAAATATCTTGACTTCACCTGGAACAGGGATATTAACTTTTCATTAAGATTATCCACATGCGCATTTATGCTTGCTAAGATAGCTTGTTCGGTGACATATTTTGCCGCAGTAACATTTTCTTGTAGGTTTGGAAATATCTCTTTTATTATAGATTCTTCTGAAATTGCATCCTAACAATGCTTGACAGTGAACTATTCTGGAAGGAGTAAATTATCTCTTATTGTTTATTCATCTTTGTTACCCACACGAAGTAAGAACTCACTGAATGATTGATTTGTTCTTTCTCTCATATTTCTAGTAAATTGAATATTTTCCATCAAAAGCCAGAGATATGATTTCACAAAGCTTGCATTAACAATTTCTGCTAGTTGATTTTAGAACTACTGGTAACACTTGCCGAAAATCACCTAAAAAAATATGACCTTCTCACCAAATGGTTTATCGATGTCCAATATGTCTCTAAAGCTCCTATCGACTGTTTCTATTATTTGTCGCTTGGCCATTGGTGCTTACTTCTATATAATCACTTTCGCTTTTCTAATCAATTTGGCAGCACCACTATGTTTTGGCATATTTTTCATAGTTGATTCATTTGTTTGCAGAGGATCTCTAATCTCGAGTGTGTTATGTATGTCCTTGTAAAATTAAAGTTGTTATGCCACTGGTTGTTGTTATGAAAGCTATCGTACCTCTTGACCTAACACTGGCAAGCAATGCACGACATAGATATGTTTTCCCAGTTCCCCAGGTCCATCGACGAAGAATATTCCAACTTTTAAAGTATCAAATGTTTGCACTATTTTTGAAAAAGCCTACTCTTGTTCTGGATTTAATTTTGACTCTGCAGGGAAATCTTCCGTAGATATTTTCACAGACATTTCTTCATTTATTTCTCTACATTCTGATGGGACAACTTCGAGCAAATGGTGATCTAGTTGAGGAAGGTCATATATGTCTATATTCTTGCCCATACTTTCCAAACAATGACCAATTATAGATCTTGGTTTCCTTTTTGTTCAAGACTTTGCTTTGGAATTCCAAACATAATACTTGGGGAATTCTCTATAAAGGTATGCATGTGCTTCAGTGTCAATTGAGCACATCCTGAAATACTTTGTCAACATTGTTGGCTTGACACCATACCAGGTGATGATATTTTGCAATTTTTTCTTTTTCCAATAAAATATTTGGAGTTCTTTTAGAGTTAGCATTTGTATTGTCAGCATTATAATTATTATTTTGAAGGAAATGTGTTTTTATGCATAAATATGTGTACCTAAATGTTTTCCAGGAAGATGTAGTTAAAGGTTGATGACTGAAGGTTGCATTTCACTCAAGTTTAATTCATATATACTCTGATCCATAGTGTTTCAAGTGGGTAAACCCACTGTGCATCTTGGAAAGTTTGAATCTTATCAATTACTTTTTCGCCATCATCAGACTAAACATAAACGACACACCGATCATGACCCTGATAGGTAAACATATTGGGTTTGTCCATCCTAAAATAGGACATTGGTTCGTCCACCCTAAAATAGGATACATTGGGTTAGTCTGCCCTAAAATAGAACACGAGTTCGTCCACCCTAAAATAGGACACGTGTCCATCCACCCTAATAAAAGATACGGGTCAATCCACCATAAAATAGGAACCATGGGTTTGTCCATCCTAAAATAGGACAAGACGGGTTTATCCACCCTAAAATAGGATATACACACATTTGGGTTCATCCACCCAAAAATAGGATACACACACATATTAAATTCATACTTTATGATGTCATCCACAACATTACCTTTTTTACAGACATAAGACCCCGAAGAAAACCGGAGGCCTCATTTATCATTCAAGTCCCGGAAGACAACCGGTGAACTCATTAATCATTCGAGTTTCCAAAGACAACCAGAGACATTATCACATCATCTGCATAATCCAGACGGCTAAATTCTTAATTTATTCACTACTTTACCAATTACTTTAATCTACTTTACCTACTTTAACGACTTTATCTTAAACTTTACAGACATCATTCATCATCAATTCTCTGAAAAACAACCAAAGATGTCATTTGTCAATATGTCTCTGAGGACAACTGGAGACACCAAATGGTCATACGACTCTATCATCATAAGCTAGACGACTTCAACTCTCAACATCAAGTCTTAGTAGACAATTAGAGACATCTTTATTTATCAAGTCTTTAGAGATAACTAGAGACAACATTTGGCCACACACCTTTGTCATCTCATAAGTCACACGACTTCATTCTTATTCTCACACATATATATTACCATTTTATTCTTTTATACATTCTTAAACTCAAGTTTTAT
Organism: Solanum gracilifrons; assembly: GCA_029582605.1. Classification (NCBI taxonomy): domain Eukaryota; kingdom Viridiplantae; phylum Streptophyta; class Magnoliopsida; order Solanales; family Solanaceae; genus Solanum; species Solanum gracilifrons. Next base: position 8,739 of record JAJOOH010003687.1, on the reverse strand, counting down.
CCCTAACTTTGATGAAAAATTTAACATGAGTTTCAAGAAAAACAATCTATATAAACCAAAGATGCAACACAACGTGGAACTATCTCTTAGCAGTGAACTGGGGCAAATTTACTGAAGAGGAATATCAAACTCGCTAGGAAGGGTCAAGGATCTACTCTCGAACTCATCTACACCTACATTTCGCGAACACGTGATCCCTCGAGGCTAAAAATCCTCTAGTGTCACTTTTGTCAAACTCTTCCCCTACCTATATTTATTGACCAAGACAAAATCGGCTACTAAGTCAACTTCTTTGCCCGAAAACTCTTTCATCGTCTCCGATCAAAGAAGGGCAAGCTGTTGACACCCAATTTTGTCTTTTCTTTATTATAACTCATTCTATTCAACTTTCAAAATATTGATAAGTCAAATATTTTGTATTTCACGACTATTTCGATTTATTACTAACGCTATCGTAATTATCTTCTAGCTACTATTATCACTATTACATTAATTTTTATTAGTTGTATGATCATCATCTTCACTATTTTTAAAATTATATTTTTTTTATCAACATTACTACTATTACTTATTGTCGTCTTTTTCAAAATAATTGTCATTACGTTATTTCAAGTTTCTTACTTACTAAACTTTTTTACATAATATATATTATAGGAAAAATCACCCCACACATCTACTTAAGGAGTAATATTACATGTTTTAGATCTACTTTTAAAATATTACTACTTATAACATTTTAATTGCAAGTTATAACATATCATTTCTTATTTATAAATCAATTAATTCCACTTTATTAAATAATTAGTCTTTTATAATTATATATAATTAATAGGTGAGATAAGTAAAATTAATAAGAGAGAATCAATGGTAATTATCTATTACACCTTCTTAGGGATTTTTTTTACCTTTCACACGTAATATTACACCTTTTTAGGGATTTTTTAATGTTCACACATCAACCACCCACCTCCACTAACACATTTCTTTCTTACTCACACGCCAAACCAGTACCCCCACCCACACGTTCAACCTTTACTCAAATGGTAGATCTTTCTCTCTCATCATCATCATTCTTTTTCTTTGTACATTCGAAAGAAGAAATAGTAAATCTTTCTCTCTCATCATCTTCAATCTTCTTCTTTGCACACTCAAAAGAAGGACAAATCTTCTAAACAATACAAAGAATAAAGAGTTTAGGTTGACAAAAAACATGTAGAAGAATCAAAAACATCAGCATACACTTAGAAAGAGTTCCGGATTCTTTAGAAGGGGTTTTTAATGTTGAAAGTGAGGCTCCATCTTTTAACATCTTGACTCAAACGCCGCTGACCAATAGGAATGCAAATTCGGCGAACAAGAGTGTTACCACTCCCAAGAAGAAACAAAGCACAATAAAGTTGTATACGATCAGATTGAGTATATTTTTGACATGAAATTGATATACTATATAGTTGGTATGATTTTGTATTAATATATTTGTGCATTGGAATGAAGTTTGTATAAATCTAGTATGATTTTCCACAATTGTATTTAAATTGTTTTCCGATTGAAGTTGGTGAAATGGGGATAAAATTTATATGTATTTCTATCTTTTTGTGATTTGTTCATAATAATTAATTCATTTTCTTTCTCAATTTTTTTTTCTTCAATGTTGTTTCAGTGATTGTGGTATGTACACATGTCTATTCACTGAATATATTAGCAATAGAGTTTTTGATAGGGATCCCATTAATATCGATGCAAAGTACCATCATCAAAGGTATATACGCCACAATCCTATGGTAGTATGGAAAAAGCAGGAATGTTGATGGCGCAATTATTGAGAGTGAAGTAACTGGAGTTGTTGCTAGCAAATTTGATGAACCCCGTGTAGCAAAAGAACATCCTCATGATACTACCAATTATCCTACACCAAGACCATGAATTTTTTTTGAGATAGTTGATTGTAGCTTAGACTTTTAATTATTACACGTTTTTAAATTTTTAGATGATGTATATTTATTTTTGCTACAGTTTTTTACAACAATATATAATATGCACTATTTTACATTATCATATTTATTCTTTCCACATTCAGTTGAATACCAACTTCATACATTTTTATTTTTAGCCTTTGTCTTAAATTTTCCAGTTAGATACCAAGTGTATACAAATTGGATTATATTGGATTTTTAATTTTGAAAAACACATCATAAACATTGTAAAAATTAAAATATTTTGAGATTACTTTTATAGGACAACTGTATACATAGTTACACTTAAGTTTTCAAGATGGATATCAGTTGGATACAATTAACTAGTTTAGGTTGACTAATTTGGTTGAAATCTCAACTACATCTTACTTTTTCTATTTTTCCAATTGGATACCAAATAGATACCATTGGATACAACAATAACTAGTTTTATGTTAGCTAATTTGGTTGAAATCTCAATTACGTCTTGTTTTTTCTATTACTAGTTTTAGGCCGACTAATTTAGTTGAAATCTCAATTATGTTTTTTTATAATTTTTCCAATTGGATACAGTTAGATACCAAATGTATGCTAATTGAGTACAACATTAACTAGTTTTAGGTTGGCTAATTCGTTTGATATCTCAATTTCATATTTTTTTAAAAACTTTTCCAATGGAATATCAGTTCGATACCAAATATATACAAATTGGATACAACATTAACTACTTTTAGGTTGGCTAGTACACATAATAAATGTTATGAAATTATAATTCATTAATTAAAAGACAAAATAAATCAAAAACATGACTTTGTCACAATAAATAACCAAATAAAAATAAAAATAAATTATGTCTTTTTTTTCCAGCAAGGTAATTTGAACATGTTTTCCTGTTGTGTCCCTCTAGACGACATGTACTGCACTAACCTTAGATCTCTTGAACTTCACATCAACAAGCCCTTTCCAACGTTCAAGTTGTGGTCTTCCTACAATTCCTTTTGAGCCAGGCGACAATAATTTATGCTCCGACACTTTTTAAATTGAATATTTTCCTGTTCCATCATTAATTATTGTGTCGGTATTACAGGATACAAAAGTACAAATAACTTTTATACATATGTTATATCAGTATACAAATTTCATACCATTTTTATGCATACGTTTTATACCTATTTCATGCCAAAAGTAAACACTGATTCATACTAGATTCATGCAAAAAAAATATCAAATCATACAATTTATAACTAGTAATTATATTTTAGTAAATAAACAGTATACCAATTTCATCCCACTATTATGCACAATTCCAACCAATACATTGCCAAAAATAGAAATTGAATCATACCAGATTCGCGCCATAAAAACTATAAATTTTCATACAATTTTGATCTTACTATTATACTCTCTCCATCCCATTTTATACGTCATCCCTTTCTAAAAATAGCTGGACCACAATATATGTCATTTTATAAAATTTATACATAAATTACCATTTTTTGCCCATTATACCCTTGATAGATTAATTAATTAATCTTGAAAATGTATTTACTTTGACTAACCTAGGAAATTTACAAGTAATTAATTTCCAAGCTTTATTTCTATCGTAATTTTTCCATCTGAGTCATTTTCTTTTTAAATAGATTTAAATAGAAAGGAGGTCATTGGGAGAGTACTTCATTCATTAATTAACTACTTTCTTTATTCACTACTTATTCTATAAAATCTGATTTTGAAAAAAAATATCAACAAACAAATTCAAAATAACATCATTTGTATTCGAATCTCTTTAATATGCGCCTCGGTGTTTAAATCAAAAAACAAATGATTTGTTGAACTTGAACTAAAATTCATTTGTCATCTAATTTCATTATCAATAACATCAGATTCAACAGAAAAATTTAGATAAATTTGAAGTAATGGAGTTTGAATATTTTGTGATGTTGTCATGTTTGCTTTAAGAATTTATATATAAAAATATAAAAAAATATTTTACACAAAACATATAGGAAAATTGAGGTGGAAAAGATTTGATTTTAAAAAAATTTTCGATCAATTGGTGAAAAAATTTGGCTCCAGAAAATAAACTCTAAAATTTAAATAGTCATCCAAATGCATTTATATTTTTGAAATCTAACATATTCATCATTTATTACAAAGTTGTCTTAAGCATACATTAAATAAGGGCATAAGGGTAAAATTACCTCATTTCTTAATGCAAGTGCAAATGGAAAAGGTGACATATAATATGGGACGGAGGGAGTACCAATTTCATACAAAATTTACGTCCATTTTTATACCAGAATCATACCAAAAAATTAATAATACTTCTAACAATTAATTGTCATTTATTAGATAAACAATATACAAAATTCATTCCAATATAATGCCAAAATCGTACTAACATGGTATAAACAATATACCAATTTTTTAAAAAAAATATGTAATTTTTTTAACTAGAAACATAAAAAAAAAAAGTGAATGTTCATACCAAAATTTATACCAATTTCAAACAAATTTTTTGTAATGTTCATATGCCATAATTAAAACTAATATACATAAACAAAATCTGAATAATTTTTTAAGTTACCAGTATACATAATTCATTAAAATATAAGTCCAAAATTGTACAAAAAAGTGGTATGACCAGTATACCAATAAGAAATATATTTTATGTAATTTATTTTTTACCAAAAACCATTAATTAAGAAAAAAATTCATACCAAAATCTTTTCCGTTTTCAAACAAATATTATGTAATCTAAAAAAAATAAGCGTTCATACCAAAAGCGTCACAATTAAATTCTATTATACACAACCAAAATATGAAAACTTCCTTCCAGTATCATTGTTCTTATTTTTTTTTTACATTTTTGAGTTGTATAACAATATAAATAAAAAATCGCAAAGAACACCAACCCGAAGGATCCCATCTACCATCATACTTTATTAATATTGATAAGAAGCCGTCTATTACAACACAAAACACAAATGAAAATTATTGAATAAAAATCAATTGGAACTAGTTGTGACTGACAGAAAAAATTGAGAGGAGAAACAAACGTTTGAAAAATAATAATCTGTTTTTGAATGAAATTTAACTGATTTGAGTTAAGAAAAGGAATTTTTTTTTTCTTTATGAATCTCCTAATTTTATGGCACATATTAATTATAATTCAAAATTAATTAGTACTAACATATCCGTTTTTTTACCTTATATTTTTTTCAACCAAATTAATTTTTACTAGTTTTTTAACTGATTTAAGTTGGAAAAGGAAAACAAATATTCCTCTTTTGTTTTAAATCTCCTAATTTTATGAAAAATATTAATGATCATTGATGGATTCAAATTTATTACTATAACTATATCCATTTTTTATCTTATGTTCTTTTTCTAAAAATAATAATCTATTTTCATTATTATTTTAAGCATTTTTTATTTTAATAAAATGTTAGAACCTGCAATTTTTTATTGTTACAACTTTAAAGAATTATTATACGGTCATAACTTGAAATTATTAGTCCATGTCATTTATAAATTTTTTCACTATATTATACTAGTTATTAAATTTAAAAGCCCAAAAGAATCAATTTTAAAGTAAGGAAAAGGCCATCAGATTTACATCCAAATTCTTGGTCCAATGTAGCAGCCCAACTAAGAGAACTGGTCCATTACGCTCAACGTAGCTGTATCAGCCGCTACAACGTCAATTTTCTCCCTCTTCCATTTGCGTGCATAAAATCAGCTTGTCAACAATGGCAGATTTTGACCATTCCATTTTCGTGCAAGCCTTGAGAACCTTCTCACCTTCAAGGATTCGATCAGCACGCTCATGAGGCCAAAGAACTTTTAAAGCTCTAATGAAAGCAGATTCAACAGCCTTTTCTTTCAAATTTCAAACGGGTCTTTTGACTCAACCAAACCTTTCAAATCCCGCCCAAAATTTCAGCTTTCATCTCCAATAAATACGACCTAATATCTTCAACGAAAGGGGGCAGAGATACTCACAAGAACATCACCATATAAGGTCAAACTTATACATAGCATTTATCTACCATTATCCTTATTGGAACTCTTGCATTTTTTGTTTACTTTTTTTTAAAAACTCATTTAGTTTGAAGTCCGAATCTGTTCATAACGAAGATTCAAAGATGACGACCTCGGTTCATTGCCCCGCAACTGGTGATATTCACCTCCCACTCTCTCTGTTTCTTCATTACCGTGTTAAAATGTCCGTTCTTTTTGTTTCTTCATTATACTGTGTTAAAATGTGATGCTTTTTTGGAGAAGGCTACGTATATAAAAATGATCTATGCTCACTTCAGCCATGATAACTGACTTTCGCCATAATAACGATGATATTTTTAAAACTATTTCTATTAGCTCAAGTCATGTAGAAATCTGAAGTAAGAATTGTTGGCTTTAGGATTACATATTTACATGATTTTAGTTGTTATTGTTGTTGTTTTTTCTTTTTTTAAGTTAAATATTTATCTGGTCACTTTATAATAGTAAGGAATTTGTAGTTTATTGCACTTTTAAAAGGATTATCATTATTTTTCTTAGATAAAAATACATGTAGATCAGGTATATTTTATTCCGTCTCTAGCTCTGCTTACATATTATGCTGTTATGACAGATATATTCCACCTCACTAAATACATGTTTATTGAAGTTCATCGTACTTGTCTCTTTTTAAGTATGTTGAGTGTTAGTTAATAATGTTATTCATAGGCTTAGAAATCTTGTTTCAGTTATTTGTATTTGTTTTGCCTAAAAGTGTTATGACCAAAGTCACTTTAATCTTCATTTAATTTTACTTGCTGCTTGTTTTGTCTAAATGTATAAATGGTTTATGAGTTGGATTCTCAAAAGTTATGAAATACTTAAGTTGATATAGGCTGGATTTTTCATTAAGTTTACTCTTTCATGTTTTTTTTTTCTTTAATGTGTATATTAGATAGCATGAGTTGGATTTCATCTATGCTAGATCAAAGAATCGTTTCCAGGAAACTTGGAGTTAAAGGATCAATTTTAAGTTAGAAGTCGAGTTTTCTTATTATTAAGAGTCAAGTTATTGTTCTATCTACTGCATCTTTTTTTTCTCGGTTTTGCACGAATGTCGGAGCCGAAGAGTCCTCTTATGATACTCAACGATACCATTGTCACATGGAGCTTGAATATCCTATACATGAAGTCCGCACATCTTTATTCTTTCCCGTGGCACGTTGTTCAGACATCGAATAATGGAGGACATTCTTTCCTTCAATTAAAGTCTAGCACAACTATTAATCACCTCATTTTTCTTAGTTTATTTTATTTATATGTGTTAATGTGATTGATGTTTTTATCTCTACTAGTTTATGGCACGTGCGTTGTACGTGTATCATATTATATAGTATACAATATTATAAAATAGAATTAATATTACTAAATTAAACCTTTTTAGTAAATAATTATAAATTGAAAGAGGAGTGGTCAAGTGCTTTTAAAATGATGCAGATTGTCATAGAGTTATTTTTTTTTTAGACTAAAATGACCAGATTTCATTGAAAAAATTCAAAATACATTCAAAATTTTAATATGGGGAGAAAGTTACATTTCTTTAGTAATATTTTTTTTCACATTACTCAATTTTGTCAACAAACTTAACCAACAAAATAGAAAAATAATATCAATATAAAAAAGGTCACTAAGAGCCTTTCCTCTTGAGGTTATGACCATAAATGATGGACATCATTTAAGTACAATTTTCTCTTAAATATTAATACTTGAAATTTGATATGTGCATGATAGTAATAACGATTACCATAAATATTGCAATATTTCATCTTTATACATAATATATCTTTTATAAAATATTATTACTCAGTTAATAGTTGAATAAGGCTATCATAAAGATGTAATTTTATAAAAAAGTGTACTTCTAAAGAGAATTTCAACATTGTTATAAGTAGAATGTTATAGAGACAACCACTATAACATAAAAAATTAGCTCTAATGAAAATTAGGTTGTTACAGTGACATGTTGTTATAGCGAATGATTATTAAATAGAGATTTGAGTGTATGTCAAATATTTAACTTACAAAATCTTTGTGTGTGTGTATATATATATATCAGTAGCTTAATTTATTATTTATATATGAACAACATCACCTATGGTGATTTTTTTTAATTTCTTTTTCTACCTTATCTTTGCGAAATTGTAATCTTATTGTTTTTTATGCAACATACATATCATATAGTGGTTGTCTAATGAGAGTATGTAGTATCGTATAGAAGTTGTATCGTGATATAAAACATTAAACTTTTTCAATAAAAAAATTAATTGATGAATAAAATTTAAAGTATTATTTATAGAATCTTTAATTTAATTTAAGATCATTTTGTGATCAAGCAATATTTTCTTATCTCTTTTTTTTTTATAGCTAGCAAGGAGTGTATCTTGTACCATAACATTTTTTAGATCAAAATAAACACAAATAACATGAAAGTCATACTCAAAAAATTCATACACAATATAAATATAAAAAAGAAAAAAATATATGGAACAATTCATAGCCAATGAAGAAGGAAGATGAAAATATATGTTCATGTTGTATTCACTCTAGTGTTCCATTTGATTGAAATCTCTTACCCCCAACAGTTTACTTTCTCATAAAAATATATGGAAAAATTCATAGCCAATGAAGAAGGAAGACAAAAATATATGTTCATGCTATATTCACTCTAGTGTTCCATTTGATTGAAATCTCTTGCAACCAACACTTTACTTTCTCATATATATAT
>JAJOOH010003686.1:0-11549 GCA_029582605.1 Solanum gracilifrons | reverse complement strand
TTCATTCTCTCCTTCAGGCTCCATTTGTGATGGCAACCTCTGTAAGTTTTTTTTTTTTTTTTTATATTGCTTTGATTCTGGTATTTGTTGATGTTCTGTTTTATTTAGCTAATTGAACTCGGATATTCACTTATCTTAACAATTTTTTATTTCATATGAAAATTTCAATTCTATTCACTGATTATGAAAGTTATAATTTTATTTATTTGGGCTTATTTGTTGATTTTATATGTTTATTATGGGCATTCAATATTTGTTAAGTGGATATTAACTTTTATTTATGAGATTCAAACTTTTGTTCATTGTTTATAATTTTGTTTTGGTCCTTATTGCATATATAATTTTTGTAAGTTCTCACTAAAATTTTATTACGATTCAGTCTCAATATTCAGTGAAGAAGTATTTTACACAAGTATCGAAATCAACTTTAGCCTCTCAAAGTCATAGTCAATCTAATCAAAAAGAAAATACTAATCATTCAGAAGTGTCGTTAGATTCTTCTCAAAAATTTGATTTGAGTTCTTTAAAGTTTGATCCTAGTGAAAGAACATCAATATTGAACTATCATCCAAACCATCGTGATGTTATTAGAAGAGCATACCTTTTGAATGGTCCTTGTCAACCTCGTTTAGCGGTGCAAGAGTATCCTCAAACATATATTTTTGGATCAATGCGTTATTTTAATCATGAATGGTTTGATGATATATATCATGATTGATTGGAGTATAGTGTTAGTAAAGATGCAATCTATTGTTTGTATTGCTATCTTTTTAAAGATCATAACACTAATCAAGGAGGAGGGGAGACATTTTCAACTATAGGATTTAAGAGTTGGAACAAAAAGGGTGGTCTTGACAAACATATTGGTCTACCGAATAGCATACATAATCAGTCAAAAAAGAAATGTCAAGATTTACTACAACAACGGCGGTCTATTCAATTTGCATTTGAGAGGCACTATAATCAACTCAAGCATGGATATTATATATGCTTAAGTGCGTCGGTTGATGTAGTAAGACTTCTCATAAGTCGGGGATTTGCATTTCGAGATCATGATGAATCTAAATCATCACTTAGTAGTGGTCACTTTCTTGAAATTCTCTCATGGTATGCAAGAAAATGTGATAAAATTCATGATTATGTTTTGAAACATGCTCCTGTAAATGATCAAATGACTTCTCCAATGATTCAAAAAGATATTCTGAGTGCATGTAAGATAGAGACCGTTAAAGCTATTCTTGACGAATTAAATGGTGACTACTTTGCTTTACTAGTTGATGAATCCTTTGATGTATCACTCAAGGAGAAAATGGCTATCGTATTTCGTTATATTGATAGAATGGGATTTGTAATGGAGCGACTTATTGATATTGTTCATGTTAAAGATACTAGTATTTCATCTTTAAAGGAGGCAATTTTTAATTTACTTGCTCAAAATTCTTTGAGTCCATCAAGTGTGCGTGGACAATGTTACGATGGGGCAAGTAATATGCAAGGTGAGATCAATGGCCTTAAAATGTTGATTAGACGAGAAAGTAAATCGGCTCATTCAATCCATTGCTTTGCTCATCAACTTCAACTAACTCTTGTTGGGATCTCTAAAATGTGTGTTGAAAACTTGTAGTATTGATCTCAAATATTTTAATGTATTGGGATCTTCTTTTAAGCGTATGGATAATTTACGAGATTCTCAAAAATCAACAATTCAAGTGGCATTAGATATGGGTGAACTTACAATCGGTAGGGGCTTGAATCAACAACTTGGTCTTTCAAGAGCTTGTGATACTCGTTGGGGATCTCATTATAAATCCTTTAACAATTTTATTATTATGTTTGGCTCTATTCTTGAGGTTCTTGAATTACTTGCTATTGATGCAAGGAGTATGGATGAAAGAACCAAGGCAATGAGACATCTTGAAGCTTGTCAAACATTTGAGATTGTGTTTATGTTGCATTTGATGAGAGATGTCTTAGCAACACAAATGAGCTTAATAAATGCTTACAAAAAAAAAAAGTAAGATATTGCAAATTCCATGCTACTTGTTGAAATAGCAAAGAGAAGGTTGCAAGTCTTAAGAGATGATGAATGGGATTCTCTTATTACCAAGGTATCTACATTTTGTATCAAACATGATGTTTTGATACCTAACTTTGAGGAGCCATATGTTAGCTCTTTAAGATCACGGCGGAAGCTTGCTAACTATACAATCTTACATCATTATCATGTTGAAGTGTTTTGCAATATCATTGATTGGCAATTCCAAGAACTTAATGATCGTTTTGATGAGGTGACTATCGATTTGCTCCATGGAATTGCTTGCTTGAATCCAATTAACTCATTTTCAAGTTTTGACATAAGAAAAGTAATGAGAATGGCTGAATTATATCCAAATGACTTTGATGAATCCAATATGAGTATTCTTGAGAATCAACTTGCAAGTTACATTGTTGATGTTCGTAATGTTGATGAAAGGTTCTCCGATCTAAATGGGCTTTGTGATCTTTTCAAAAGATTAGTTTAGACAAAGAAACATTCAAATTATCCTCTTGTATTTCGCTTAGTGAAATTTGCTCTACTTTTACCAGTTGTCACTGCCTTCGTTGAAAGAGTTTTTTCGGCAATGAAGTTTATCAAGAATGACTTGCGGAGTCAAATGAGTGATGATTTTTTTAGTGGTTCTTTGGTGCCTTATTTAGAAAAAGATGTATTTGATAGGATTTCAAATGATGTTATTATTAAGACATTTCAAGATATGAAACCTCGTAGAATACAATTGTAAAAATGTATGTAGTTGTATTTTCAAATGTAAAACTATGTTTTGATAGGTTTATCCGCATGTTTGGTTTCTTAACTCCCCTTCAAGGTTGTGTAGTTTTGTAATGTAATGAAGTCATTTTATGCCAAAAAGAATGTTTGTGAAGAAATAGTATTTTCGCTTTGACTTGTGTTTTTTGTTAGTCTTTCTAATGTTAAATTTGTGCTTGCTCTCCATTTGCACTTTCAGGAGCCGAAGAGATTATTTGAACTAAGGATTTTTTTTGTCAATCCGTTCATATATGACCCGACCCATTTATTTATGGATAATATTAGCGTGTTTATTTTTTTTGAATCCCCTTGATAGAATTCCTTCATCCGCCACTGCTCAAGGCATTCCCTTCTCCTCCTTTATCAATTCTTTTTCTAATGCTTCTAAGTCACCTGTTTATTCACCTTCATGGATTGCTTGGAAACCCGAATTCCTTCGTACCTTATTCCACAGTTTTTTTTTGAATTGAATTGAAGGGGTTTCCACTTATGCAATCTCATGGGTTAGGGGGGACTTTTTCTTGCACTTCTTGACTTCTCCTTTTCCTTTTCACCATACCCCCAACTTAGGCTTTGGCCTAAGTTGGTTATTCACTAAATCACAAATTAAGGGGATTGTAGGTAGTGGATCAAGTAAGGTCTAGGTTTCATCAAGGTTCTTCCAAAGAAAGGTAAGGCTCAAAGGGTATTCAAAAGAGTTTCACAAACACATGGGTAAGCCACAAAAGAGGTATATGTCAAATTTGTCTCACACTCTTTAAAGTTGCCTAAGATCATTTCAAGAGGACACATTTCTAAATCATTCAGACTAACAGGGCAAATTCTAGGTTTATTCATGCATGGTTCAAAGCAAGCTAATCATACAAGGCATCGACACTTAAGTCAAGCAAGACTACACACTTTCGCTAGTGTGCAACGGTCATAACAAGAGAATCAATTCGATAAATGGCTAACCACAACGAGATGTAAAGAGTTCACATACTGTCTATGCAACTTCATTTGGCCTCATCGTAGCCATACATTCATGTTCGTTCAATTGAGAGCACTATTCAAGTCATCGATATTGATCGAAATCGAGACTTAAATTTTTGCAAAAGAGCAGCCACATTCAACTCATGAGGGGTGGCAAAATTGTGCGAAAAATTCAAAAAAATTTAGAAGGGTCAAAATCTTGCAATTAAAAGTAAAGGGAGCCACGAGCTGAAACGATCGCAAAGCAGTTTTAAAAACACAATTAAAAAATAAATAACCCAAATGTACACAAAACACGAATATTCATATCAAGCCAAACAAGGTGGGTCTCACCCCACCACAAATAAAAGCAATTTGTCCTCAAATGCAATTAATAAGAATTCGAGAGGGAAAATAAAGAAAGATAGAGAGGAGGATAGAGAAAGGTCATGTCTACGCAGTTTCTCTATCTGTTGGGGCATCAGTGCCCGGTGTAGTCTCGGATGGAAAAGCAGTACTAGATCTACTGGGGTCTACTGTGGACGTCTCGGTCGGCGATGTCTGGATCACCGGATGCATAGTTGTCTCTACTAGATCTGGCAGATCTCTGAATATGCTCGCATCTTGGCTTTTTCTTATCTCCTCAACCTATGTTGCTATCAACTCCTCGTCGGTTTCTGCATCCGACTCTTCCTGTGTTGCACGGTCCCCTTGCACATCTCTAGTGGTCATAGGAACGTCCTTATCATTTGCCATCTCTATAAGTGAAGTGAAGTCGGTAGACTTAAGGTAATCTATGTCCTTCCTCAAACTTGCAATCTCGGCTTTTAAAGTCGTCACCTCAGAGGTTTCCCGTTGTCTGCTCTCACAAGCCATAACTTTTACTGTCAGGGCATCAACAGAAGTTTGAATGGGATCAAGTGCTGCTAGTATGGCCCTGTCAATCATCTCTAGAACAGACCTTTCCAGACAGGTAGCTCTCACATTAGCTGAAAAGGCCAACTGCCCCATCTTCAGGATCATGGCCTGAGTGATTCTGGCAGGCTGGGAGAATGAGAAAGCACTTGGAACCTGTGAGGAAGAAAAAGAAGGAGCTGGTATACCTGAGGACTCAGAGGTCGAGGTGGACGAAGGTGTTTCTACTGATAATAAGTCAATATTGACCTCTGGAGAATTATCTGTCGGGGCTGCTCGTTACCTGTCATCCTCCTTTCGTGTAAATTCGGCCTCTATACGCCGGATATCAGTGGAGGAAGACGGAGTGACCTCTATATTGCTAGCAGGATCTCGGGGTACTCCACCATGCCGGCATAATTCGGTGACCAGAACAGGAAAGGGTAGAGACGTCTGCGTCTGTTTGGCTCTAATAGCCATATCCTGTGAAACCAGTAGCCCCAAGTCGATCCGCCTCCTAGCCATGATAGACCCAAGGCAAGCAGCCTTAGGATGCCGCAGAATGGACTCGTTCTGGGATGGCATGATAGTGCTGTTGATGAAACCAAACCAGTACCGGAAGGCAATGTTCTTGTCCCTTTTCAAAATCTGATCTCATGTATCCATCCACATCGGGGCGGTGTTAGAGATCATCGGAGCTAGACAACCCTTCAAGTCATCCAGGGACTAAGCAATAGGCAAACCCTGGTAGGACAGTACCGAGTGCAGCAGTCGACCCAACACAGCATTAATATGCTTACTGTGACACTCCACCTCCTTGCCTCTGACCATAACCGACTTCACCGGTCGGAACTCACTAGCCTTTTTCTTATTTTTCGGGACCAACTCCCCATAAGCTAGGTAGAATTCCCAAACCCAGTAAGGGATGTAAAATCCCCGTGGTCTAGTGAACTGCTTGAACTCGTGATACCTGAGTGTGTCAAGCACCTCAGCATGCTTACCTTCCAAACCCTCCACAGATAGTAATTTTTCTTCTAGAATGGTTCGTAAACCATCGCCTTTTAATTTGTTTAGCAATCTGGGTGGATGTGCAGCTACGGGGAGTGCAGGGGCCACTGGAGGTGGTGCCAAAGTTGGCACTGGTTCAGTCGTAGGAGGAGTTATGGCTGATGGAACTCCAGTGGGTGTGGATTGATGTCCATCCATAAGCCTATTTTGTCGGTGAATCAAGGGTTGTTCATCATCCGGTTCAGAGAAGTCTGGCTCAATAGCTGACCCTTTTCTAGCGATATGTTTTTTTCGTTTACTTTTATGTCACGGTGAAAGATCTTGCTTTCTTTTCTGTGAAGGACATGATCTCCTTCATTGATTATAATTCCCTTAGCCTTGTTCTGAGGTGGCGCGTTTGAGTTTGTGCATACCATATCTGCAAAGGTTTGTGATTAGTCAGAAGAACAATCAAACTAAAATACAGAAAATCAGAAGCAGAAAGGTCAGCCGATCAATCGGCAAATCGCCAAATCTCTTTGGCTAGCTAAGTCAAACCCACCGAAGGGATTAGCTTGAAATCTAGGCTAATAAGCGATGAAAGATTCTAAATGGCGAGATACCGACTACTTTCGGCGATGACGAAGTTATCCGCCAAAAATTGCAGTGAAAGAGGGTAAAGAGAGCATGCAAAGGGCGGTCTAAAGTCTTATTGGCGAGTCGCCGACTACCTTCGACGACCACGGATGTGTCCGCCAAAAGTTATAGATCTTTCAGCACTATGGACATGATTGAAGGGCGATCTAAGACCAGTAGGTGAACCAACGAATCGATTGGCGAGCTCGACCCAGCTCACCGACTGATTTAACGTGCCTATTTTTCAACCCACTTCTTAGAATCGACCTTACAAGCCCTGGAAACGAAATCAAAGCATGCATACACTAAATTCACACAAGACCCATACTTCCCATCATCTCGAAATACTCAGACTTCTTTCGATCTTGCCAAATTTTTCCATATACATACGAATCACCTTTAAGAATATCGTCACCCATTCTTTTGTTGAGCAATTTTCGTTGTTTAGCACAAATGAGGGCCATTTAGGTTTTACCCCACCAATATAACGACAATCAAGCAACACCCAGTACAAACTCAATCAAATTAAAGCACAAACAACAAGGCATTAAACTATTTAAAATATTTCAGGCAATTAAATTCGATTTATATATAGCATATCAACCTATTCCTATCAGAGAGGCCCAGCACACGTCATCCTGATACTACAATTGCAAAAGAGGGCCAAAGCTTTTAAGATAAATTCGAGATTTTATGGGCTAACCTTTGATGCTGATCAAATTGCCTTTTGAAAAACTAGGTAGAAAAAAGATTCGACCCCAAGCACTATTCACCAACTAAAATACTAATTGAGAGGTAAAAATCTAAGAAAAAGTACCTTTGGTGTAATTTTGAGGAGTTTGAGACGAGAGAAAGCGAGAGATTCAAACATTTTGACTTTTTTCCTTTTATATAACCGTTCAGTTCTCGGTCATTCGGCGACGTTAGTCTTATCGCCGATCAACTCGGCGACGCGCTGAATGAATACTTACCTCATCGAGTTTTACAGGACATTACTTATTTTGGGGTCCCAACGACGGATTAAGTCGGAATCGCTGATAGATTCGGCGAATCGCCAACCGGTTCCTTGGCCCTCCAACTTGCACTTTTCAACACCTTTCTACATGTTATGTGTTTAACCATATGAGCTAGTGTATTCTGGGAGTAGTATTGAGCACCGATATGGGGAAGAGTTCATACAATTCATAGCCCTCATAAATCATGTAGCCAACATGGGTAGAAATGGTCATACTTTTTAGATGATTCCTTAATGCTTATTAGCATAGACTAGTGGATCCACTTAGTAGTAGGTTTCATACCCCGGCAAAGTATAGGATAGTTCTGGCAGCATGGGCTAAACGTTGTATCATCACATAGCTCATAGTGATGGTTGTCGGTTAGAGAATCTCCCACAGGGTTTCTTGTATTTTTATATACAAAAAACTGAGTTATTATTGTATTTTTCAATACATTGAGTTGCTATCTACTGTTTTAAAAGCTTCTCTTTATATTTCATCTTTGTCACTGCTTTATATTGAAATGAGTATAGTTTAGTTGAGATGAGGTAAGTGTTTCTTCAGTTCCATTTCAAGCTTATGTCTTGTTTTAAAATTCCCCTCACATTCTCGTACATTCTATGTACTGACGTCATTTTTCTTGCATCTTTTATGATGCAGATACAGGTAAACAGGATCAGCATCCAGCGCTTCGTTGATCCAGTTGAGCTTCAGAGTTGTTAGTGAGACTCATTGCATTTCGGAGGCTCCCTTGTTTACTTTATCATTTCAGTCTTATTATTAAGATGTCGTGGGTCTCGTCCTGACGTCCATCTCAGTTAGAAGATGCTTCATAGATAGTTAGATATTATTAGTTCATGAATCTTTCCATTTCAATTATTAATGTCTGAAACTTGAGTTGTCACTTTTGCTACTGAATGTTTCTTTAAATATTCCTAGTTAGTTATTTGAATTAAAGCTTTCTTTTAAGTATATTATATGTTGAGTAAGTCATCCGCTAAGAGTTAAGTCAGGCAAAGGGTTCGCTTAGGACCAGCAATAGTTCTCGAGTGTCGGCCACGTCCAGGACGTAGGCTCGGGGCGTGACACCCGTATTCTACTCACCCGTTCTTTTGTCATCTCTAGCCATAAATGTCAAATCGCTTTACAATCTCTATCTCTCAATAAAATAAGTATATATATGATTAATGATTGATTAAAATTTGATTTATATATAATAATGGTAGATATAAAGAATGTGATGTGACGCCTCCTACCTCGTCGAGTTTTACAGGACATTACTTATTTTGGGGTCCCAACGACGGATTCAGTCGGAATCGCTGATAGATTCGGCGAATCGCCAACCGGTTCCTTGGCCCTCCAACTTGCACTTTTCAACACCTTTCTAGGTGTTATGTGTTTAAACATATGAGCTAGTGTATTTTGGAAGTATTATTGAGCACCGATATGGAGGAGAGTTCATACAACTCATAGCCCTCATAAACCATGTAGTCAACATGGGTAGAAAGGGTCATACTTTTTAGATGATTCCTTAATGCTTTTTAGCATAGACTAGTGGATCCACTTAGTAGTAGATTTCATACCCCGGCAAAGTATAGGATAGTTCTGGCAGCATGGGCTAGACGTTGTATCATCACATAGCTCATAGTGATGGATGTCGGTTAGAGAATCTCCCACATGGTTACTTGTATTTTTATATACAAAAAACTGAGTTATTATTGTATTTTTCAATACATTGAGTTGCTATCTACTGTTTTAAAAGCTTTTCTTGAAATGAGTATAGTTTAGTTGAGATGAGGTAAGTGTTTCTTCAGTTCCATTTCAAGCTTATGTATTGTTTTAGAATTCCCCTCACATGATCGTACATTCCATGTACTGACGTCATTTTGCTTGCATCTTTTATGATGCAGATACAGGTAAACATGATCAGTATCCAGCGCTTCGTTGATCCAGTTGAGCTTCAGAGTTGTTAGTAAGTCTCATTGCATTTCGGAGGATCCCTTGTTTACTTTATCATTTCAGTCTTATTATTAAGATGTCGTGGGTCTCGTCCTCACGTCCATCTCAGTTAGAAGATGCTTCATAGATAGTTAGTTATTATTAGTTCATGAATCTTTCCATTTCAGTTATTGATGTCTGAAACTTGAGTTGTCACTTTGGCCACTGAATGTTTCTTTAAATATTCTGAGTTAGTTATTTGAGTTAAAGCTTTCTTTTAAGTCTATTATATGTTGAGTAAGTCATCCGCTAAGAGTTAAGTCAGGCCAAAGGTTTGCTTGGGACCAGCAATAGTTCTCGAGTGTCGGCCACGTCCAGGATGTAGGCTCAGGGCGTGACACCCGTATTCTACTCACCCATTCCTTTGTCATCTCTAGCCATAAATGTCAAATCGCTTCACAATCTCTATCTCTCAATAAAACAAGTATATATATGATTAATGATTGATTAAAATTTGATTTATATATAATAATGGTAGATATAAAGAATGTGATGTGACGCCTCCTTATAGTCTAGATTTGTATTTATCTTTTTTTTCAACTTTTTGATATTTCAATTCATTTTTCTGCTAAGAAAATAAAATAATAGTTTAATGCATACAATTATGTCATTTCAAGAATAGTTATTACTATCCCACCTTTTGGTATGCAATCTATTTTGATATTAAAAAGCAGGAATAAAAAAAACACGATGAGGTTTCTCTGCTAAATAATATATTGTTTTTTTTCTCATTTTTTTTTTCTTTTTTAAAAAAAAAATAGATCTTCTCTTTTGTAATTTGAAGGTAATATTAAGAAAGGATCATAACATTATTATTCAGTTAAATGGACAATTAATACGTGCTAATGTCTATCACATGACAATTTTAAATTAATTGAAATATATTTTAACCTATTTATTGAATTTAATGAACATTATTTCATATTCCCATAAATACATATTCAGTGTTCTATTATAAATACCAACTGAGATATTGGGATGAGTATCAATTTTGTATTTTTCATCTCATCTAATCTAATCCCCAATTGGTGTCTCCATTTTGGTGAGATTTTCTTTTTTAGAATCCTTTTGTCTGGTTGTAGAATTGAGTTCATTGTCTCCTGTATGTCAATTACCGTATTGTTTTTATTATAGTTATTTAATTTGTTCCGAATGTTTTGATATGCTTTTATAATATTTTATCATGATTATTTTAATTTCATTACTTCTTTTTTCGATATGTTTTTCCTTAAATTAAGGATATATAAAAATAACTTCTCTACATCCTAAAGTCAGATGTTTCGTGTGTAAATCATTTGAATTTCCAATTGAAGTGAATAATTATTACATATATCGATATTTATTTTTAATCTTCTTCTATAGAAATTATATTTCCTCAATTTTTTCATTCATCTATCACTACAATGTGAAGTCTTATAGTTTTGATTTTATGCCTAAAAGTAAGTTTTATAATTATATTTTTTGGTTCTGTTATCTCTGTGTATTTGTAGAGTATTAGTTGTTTAAATAGATTACCTTATTGATTTTTATTTATTTTGTATGAGATAGTGATTGAATTAGGTAGTAATATTATACTCAATATTAGAGCTTGTTTGGCATTGCGGTTGGGGTATCAAAAACATTTATTTTGAGAAAAAAATACATTTTTATTGAAAAATTAAGTGTTTGACAAATCAGTAAAAGTGTTTTTAAATATAAGCAGAAGCAGTTTTTCTGTTGTTGGGAAAAAGCTAAAAATTCTATTTAAAAAGCTGAAACAAAAATTTATTTTTCTCAAGACTACAATATTATTTTCATATATACATACTTACCAATATATTTCTTATTAATTAATTAGCATATTTCATAAGTTTGGTTAATTTAGTGGAGAAATTTATGTTTAATTTTTTATATGATAAATTTTATAATTTATTTTACATTTATATATTATTATTTTATATATTACATGTTATTTTACATATGATTTTGTAAAATTAGAAAAAAGGTAACAACAATATTTTTACAAGATTATAAAAGAAAGAAAAATAATAACAATTAATTATTTTATCCTCCCAAAAAGGTATAGTATTGATTGAAAATTTAAACATATAAACTTTAATTTTAAAAAAAAATTACTTAATTTTTTGTAATTGATATTTTGAATAGTTTCTCTCTATAAAATAATTTTAATATTAGAAGTAAATTAATAGTTTTTTTTTTTTGTAATTTGACTCTTAAAAGATTTTTTAAAAAAGATTACCCAAACGAAATTTGCTAATGAAAAGCACTTTTCGAATGAATTG
>JAJOOH010003685.1:0-14345 GCA_029582605.1 Solanum gracilifrons | reverse complement strand
AAGCTTTAAAATTATTATTTTTTGGCTGGTTTGAGGGTAGGGACAAAATAAATTGATGTTTTCAATAAAAAAATAATTGTAATTTGAAGGTGGAAGAGAGTTTTGAAAAATGTTTTCCTTAAGTTTTGAAGGGAAGTCATTTTCCTTAAATTTGAGGAAAATGAGTTGATTTGAAAAATATTTTCCTTCATACCAAACACACCCCATTTTAGATTCAAAGAAAAAAAATAGATTATAATTAATCGTTTAATCAAATATATTAGAATAATAAGTTTGTAATATATATGGTCCATGATTGCTGCTAAGAAGAGAAAAGTATGGACACCAAGAAAATTGCAATAATTTTCAAAAGATTAAGTTAAACTTTTGGTATGAAATCTAATCATTTTCAAAGATTTGTTTTCCATTATGAAAACAAAAATCCCTGTTGTTGACTCTTGCAATTAGATGCTGACTCGTAATGATTGTGATACTTAAATAGGTAATTATTTAGTACTAATCAATTAGCATCTCCTATTGACCCCATTTTAGATTCATCTTTAAATGTATCTATCTAACAATCTAATCTTTTTATGCATCCAAAAGGGAAATTTGTGCTTTCAATCCTTAAAGTAATGATTTTTATAATATTTAATTCAATTAATTAAAATATGCACTCTGCTTAATAATCTTCCTAGGTTTGTCGAGTTATTAATTGTTAATTAAAATATACATAATTTCTTTACCTATACAAGGTAAGGTAAGGGTAAAATCAACATACACACATCTTTTTGCCTCTGCCAAAGAAATAAATTCTTCTTTTCGGTTCACTTTGCCGGCCCCTTTTAATTTTACTATATAATTAAAAAAGTTATGTGATTAAATAAATAAAGAATTAACCTAAATAACAATCCATACATAATTATTTGAACTAAAAATTATCGAGAAATATATAATATAGGTATATTGACTAGAAAAAATAGAAAGTGAATTTGACCGACTAGATCCCTTAATTGTAACCCAAAAAGTCGAATTGATGTTTAACGTATTAAGTATTAATCACAAGGGTGTCAATCGAAAAAATCGTCAATGAAAGCTTGTAATGTTTGTATATCTCAATTAAAACATTAATGATAAACTATCCATAATTTTGACCGTTCAACCGCTGAATCATTTGGTGCAAAATAAAGATTATCGTTGAGGCAATCAATTCCAAAAATTGCAAAGTCCACACCGTGCAGCATCAGAGAAAATGATCAAAATGGTCTTTGATGTATTGAGGTTACTTTATTTTGGTTCTCAATATGTTTTAGGTGATTGAAATAGTCCTTCATGTATGACAAAATGTGTTCAGTTTAGTCCTTTACCCTAAACTTAACATTTTACCCTCAAAAACTGTTAAATATAACGGTGGTCATGTATGACAAAATGTGTTCAATTTAGTCTTTACCCTAAACTTAACATTTTACCCCCAAAACTGTTAAATATAATGGTGGGCTTTACCCTAAACTTAACATTTTACCCCCAAAAACTATTAAATATAATGGTGGGCCCCACCATTATATTTCACAATTTTTGGGGTAAAATGTTAAATTTAGGGTAAAAGACTAAATTGAACACATTTTGTCATACATGAAGGACTATTTCAATCACCTAGAATATATTGAGAACCAAAATAAAGCAACACCAATACACCAAGGACCATTTTGATCATTTTCTCCAATGCATCATATCAATCAACCATTATAGGAGTATTATTTATTTAAACAGTTTTTTTAAGTGTGAAAACTGAGCTGCTCACGGAGGTGAGTTGTGGTGTAATTATTGGATCCTTTATTGTAAATCAAAAATTTAGAGTTCAAGTCTTTGAAAATAAAATAAAAAATTATGCAGTGAGCGTTGTTTTAAAAATTAGTCTTGCAATGTACAAATACGATTTTAGTCGAGTTCTAATATAGATATCGAAAACTTAGTATAAAAAATGAAACATTAAAAAGTTGAGTTGTTCAAAATATAAGAGTCTATCAAGGTGATGTTAACACCGAGATTTAAACTTTGCTTAAAATCAAGTGGTCCATTATATGTTCCAAGTCTTTGGTCAAATCTGATGTAACACAAATGAAATCATCCCCTGATGGTGGTCCATTATAAGAATTGGATTGATATATCCAATCTCAATTTGTTTGGATCAAAGTGTATTATAGTTGTTATTGGCCGTTGAATTAACTTATACACATATCGACTAATTTTACGAACTATTTATAATTTCTTAACATAAATATCGAATAATTATGTCCTCAGAGGGAAAAAGTCTTGATAATAAATCTGAATATGATAAAATTAATTATAACTTTGAATGATCATCCAGTTCAATGTACAAACAATAATTCATATTATTAATAGTCAAAAAAAGAAGAGGAGAAAATGAATGTTGTTTAATTTGTACATTTAAAAGTTGTTAGAAGGTCGTTTACTAAAGTTGTATCCTAACTCAATCAAAGCAAGACACATTAAATTGAGTGGCCACAAGAGAAATTAAAATACTTTTGAGGGTCCACAAATTAAATGCAGCAATAATACTTAGGACAGAAAACATTAATTTTAATGAAGACGTGACTTCTCGTAGCTAGATTCAGGTAGTAGTATATATAATTCCATATGAACAAGAAGAACATTATTATTAATTTATTCATTTTCTATTCTTATTATTATTATTTTATCTAACTTTATTTATAAACCCCATAGTCATTGACTTGATGGATCTCCTACCATGGTGTTGCTTCTCATCCTTTTTTAGTGGTTAAAAATAATACGATTCAGAATTTCAAGTTTATAAGTTTAGGATATCATTGAAATCATCAAATAATTGAGTCATTCTAAATTTGAAATTTGATATTTATAAATTTTAATGAATCCTTCAATATACAAAATTTAAATTAATACTTTTAAATACAGATGAATCAATAGATTATATTGTGGATCCGTCTCTGATTAGGTCAGAATAAAGACAAAAAAAAATACCAAGAAAATTTGAGGGATCATGCTGATTTTTTTTCTTCCTATTATTTTTATGATAATGATTTTCAATGCTAGCTGCCAGTGAAGAAAGGCCAAATTCTTTTAATTTTGCACCCACTGCTTCTTATAGCAGGGTGGCCCTCTCTTTACTTTGATAAGATCACACACATTAAAGAATATTATTAATTAAAAAACTACTGATGATTACTGATAACTTATTTATTTAATTAGTTCTATTATATCATGACGATTATTTGATAAATATGAGACCCTTTTTTATGTTGCATAGAATATTTATTAAGTGACTACATGTGACTTTTTTTTTTGTTGATAAATATTAATTGTCAATTAGAAAGAAATTATAACTAATCCTCTATATAATTAAAATCTATTAATAATATGAAATAAATTTTAATCACCTATGTATCGATATATATAACTTAAATTTAAAAGCGAACTCGTGAAAACGTCCTCTATTATGATAGTTAGGTTTGGAAAAGAACTACTCTATACACCAGGGTGTCAGGTTAGGCATAAAATTATATGCTAGAGACTTTAGCCACAAACGTTCTATTATCTTCTTTCTACTAGACAGAAGGACCAACTAATTTTATTAGGAAAAATCACCTCACATAGATATTATATTTATGGGGAAATATTATAGGTTTTAAATCTACTTTTAAAATATTACTATTTATAACGTTTTAATTTCAAGTTATAACAAATCATTTTTATTTAAAGATCAATTAAATTTCACTTTATTAAATAATAAGTTTAACCTAATTATATTTTAATTAATAGGTGATATAAATACAATTAATAAGAGAGAAACAATGATTATCTATTACCCTTTTTTAGGGATTTTGTTACCTTTCACACATAATATTACATTGATTTTAGGGTTTTTTTTTGTTACTGTCACAAGTCATCCCCATCACCCCCGCGTTCAAAGGTAAAAAATTCTCTCTAATGTCTTCATTCTTCTTCTTAGAAATCGTAAATCATCACTCTCACCATAATCAGTTTTCTTCGTTGTGCACTCAAAAGAAGGCCAAATCTTTTTCACAATACTAAGAATCAAAATTTTAGGCTTTTCAAAATAATATGAACATACACTTAGAAAGAGCTCAAATTCGTAGAAGCGAGTTCTAATGTTGAAATTGAGGCTCCATCTTTTAACATCTTGACTCAAATGCCTTCGACCAACAAAAATGCAAATCCGGTGAACAAGAGTGTTACCCCTCACAAGAAGAAACAAAGCGCAGTAAAGGAGAAGAAAAGAGAAGCAAAGAAAATTGCAACTCTTCAAAATTGAAAGGGACAAAAGAGAAAAGGGAAAATGATGGACCGCACATAGCAAAAGAACATGCTCTGGATACTACTTATTATCCTACACCAAGAGCAATGAGATCAGTTGTCAGATCGACTTAGACTTTCATTCCACGTTTATATTTTAGGATGTCGTTCATTTTTTTACAACAATATATTTAATGCATAGTATTAAACAAAATTTATTAATTTCGTTCATGATTTTTGAAAATCAAAAGTATGTTTTATGTTGAGTATAAAAATATATATATTGTTATACTTAATTTTTTCACATGGATACCAATTTCATATGGTGTTAGTATTAATTTTTCAACAAGTCGGATACAAATAGGATATCAACAGTAACCAATTTTAGATCGGAATTTTTAGTTTTGAAAAACACTCCATACACAAAGTAGTAAGAATTAAATTTTGAAATTCTATTTAGATACCAAATGCATACGTTGTTACAATTAGACTTTCGAAATGGATACCAAATGGATAATATTAATTAGTTTTAGTTTGACTTACTCAGTTGAAATCTGAATGATGTGTTATATTTTTAGCTAGCCAATTAGATACCAATTGAATACATTTTTAGATTTAATTTTTTCAGTTTGATACCAATTGGATATAAATAACATACAATTGTATTTTCAGCTTGATACCAATTATATACCAATGACATACATGGTTAGACTTACAAATACCAATTTGATATTAGTTGGATACCAATTACCTACACCGGTGGGCTTAATTTTTGTTCCAATGGATACCAATTGGATATCATGTTACTAGTAATTGTGTTTTTGTTATATAAATGGTATATCACATGCATATAAATTTTTTAACTAATTTCATACCAATATTAAACACTGATTCATATAAAAAAGAATATCAAATTCAAACAAGTGTAAGTATTTTTTTAATTATAAACATTAACCTGGTCATTTTTATACCAACATCATATCAAGACTAAACACTGATTCATACGAAATTCATACCAAAAGAGTGCAAATTCAAAATAAACACTAACCTGGACATTTGAAATAAACACTAACATGAACATTTCTATACGCATTTCATACCAACACTAAACGCTAGTTCATACAAGAATCATACCAAGAAGAGTACCAAGTTCAGACAAGTTAATTATAAACTAACAGTATATAAATCAATACCATTGTAGGTATATGCAAATTTCTATACCAAATTCATGTAAAAAATAAACAATTCTTATTTAAAAATTGAACAGTATACATTAAAGGATTTGTTGAATTTTTTTTTAATACTATTCACTAAAACACATACGAAACAAACACTAACTTGTACAATCCCATCTACCACCATACTTAATTAATATTGGTAAGAAACCTTCCATCCCACAGAAAGATAATGGCAAAACAAAAAAATCGTGTGAAAGGAAAATAATTTGAGCGACCTTGAACAATGATGGAGAAACATACAGTGATACAGATATTGAGTAAAAACAATACTGATTTATGTTTTGATAGACAATTAACAAGTGAGAAAAAAGGCAATAATTGTTTTGAGTTAAACAAAGAAAATAAATATTCTGTTTGTTATGATTTTCCTTATTTTATGCCTATTATTAATTATCATTACTATTATAAATTTATTTGTTAATTAATATTTAGTCTTTTTTTTAACTTTTTTTATTTAACAAATGTTATAGCCCGTAATTATTTAATGTTAAAACTTGAAACATAAAGAATAATGTCATAACTAGAACTCCTCTGTTTAAAAAAAAAAGATCTCATTTCCATTTTAATTTGTTTAAAAAAGAATGATCTTTTTCCTTTTTTTGGTAACATTTTACTTTTAGCTTTCTACGTGGCATGTTTAAGACCACAAGATTAAGGGCAATTTTGTACATTTGACATAACTTTAATTTAGGACCACGAGATTCAAAAGTCTTATTTAATTTCTTAAACTTCGTGCCAAGTCAAACCAGACCACTCTTTTTGAAACGGAAGGAGTAATATTTAGTCTTATATATGTCAATTATAAATTTTTCACATTTTATTATATATTTTCGTTCGTTTCAGTTTATGTAATACATAGTTTTTTTAGGGTCTGTTCGGCCATGCGATATGGTATCATGATATGATATCATAATATGGAATTATGAGATCAAACTGAAGTTTTGTTTGGACATGAAGTTTTGTTTGGACATGCGATATAAAATTTTTGTGTTGTATATTTTCGCATAAACATAAGAATCTCATAAGTTGTAAAACTATTAAAATAGCCCCAATTGTTTATTCAATCTCACCAAATAAACAAGAATTTATAAAATCGCATAATAAATTCTTACAGAGCTATTTGTTCTCCACTTAAGTAATTGTTTCATCTAACTTTAATTCAATAAAAAAAATTGAACATAAATTATAGTGTACTAGTCTTTAATATAATCTTTCCACATAGTACGAACAATTTCCTCACGTTGAATTTGTATTTCTCGATCATGTGACCGAGAAGACGAGTCAATATTGTTACTTTGAGCCATTTGTTGGTCAATATCATCTGCAATTATATTTTCATGCTCATAGACCATAAATATTTCATTAGTCCTTTGGTATTCTCGCAAATAATTATGTAAGACTGCACAAGTTATGACAATTTTCACTTGTGTATCAATATTATAATGGTTTGTTTCAGTATTCTAAATCTATTTTTCCAAGTTCCAAAAATCCGTTCAATCACATTGCGTAGAGATGAATGCCTATAATTAAACAGTTCTTTGGCATTTTGAGGCTCTCTTTCACTTCCTCTGCAATTTTGCAAATAATAGCGTAGTTCTTTGTATGGAGCTAAAAATCGTCTGTATGGAGTTAAAAATCGGCTGGTGTGAGTTAAAGTGACTATATGTTGGTGAGAATAATAAATTTTATGTCGGTGAGAATAATAAATTTTAAAAAGTAATGTTGTTATTATAAATTTTATTTACATATGAAATAAATTGTTAGTAGATATGAATGTGGATTGTTTTAATAAAATATAAACTTGTGGATTAATTTTTATATTAAAAATATCTCAAATCATGATATGAAATTCTCATATCATGATTTTTGGAGAATATGAAATCACATCTCATGATATGAAATCAACGTAAAATCGCGTATCCAAAGGTTGATTCAATCTCACGAATGGCTAAACGCCTACTTAATTGTTATAAAAAGGAATAGAGAAAATGGGAACCAGTCCAATCAGAACTCAGAAGGTAGGCCTGTCCTTTTTTGTGTTGTGGTGGACCTTTAATCATGTGATATATATATAGTGAAATATAATAGTCCTACTATTGTTTTTTTTAAGTTAGGTAAGTGGACATATCTACTTTACTCTTATCCATTTTCGTCCATCAATTAATTTCATGTCCTTCGAAAATTCAAACCATATCTTATACAAGTTGTTTAATTTCTTGTTTGAGGGGGTGGTGGTTGGGTATGTGATGATTGAGGTTTGCACGAGGACACTTAGAGAAATGACAAATAAATATATCGGATTAAATTTTGACGAATCAAAATATTTTTAAGTTTATTGAATAAAAAGTATAATTTAATTTCAAAAATTAATTCAAGAAATATGAATTAATTGTCCAAAATTATTATATAAGAAGACAAAATATCATCGATACAATACCATCAAGACAAAATACAATCGATATACATATGGGATTACAAACACTCCACTTTCTAGGTTTGATAACTAGCTAGAGAGTAGAGTGTGGACAACAAAAATGAGGGCTTAACATCAAATAAAACAAGAGTTGGATGAGTTTGTCTCAATTTAATATTATGATAATTAAGAAATGAATATTGACTCTAACTCAATTTGAGTGTGAGTTATGCTTATTATTGAGTCTAAACTCTAAAATCTCTTCCTTAGTTACTTTCTCATTATTATTGCTTGGATTTTGAATTTAACACTAATTTTAGTCAATTGTCAAAGAATTTTGTTTATTGTGATTTGGTGAAGTGTTTTTAGGTTGGTGCTTTTGTTGCTCGTACTCATGACTGACTAAATTAATTTTTTGAAATATATGTCCAACAAAATTATCAAGTAGTGATCAAATACATTGCACCTTGCACCTTGCCATAATATATTGAACTTGTTTTCTTACCATGCACGTACCATGCATGATGCACATTTTTGGAGTGACTATAATATTGCTAGAACTAAGTAACGTAACGTAACGTGCTACACTGACAGAATTTTTAAAAGGTAGAAAAGAAGCTACTTTAATTTGTACTTATAAAATTTCGTATGTAGGAGAATTTAAACTAGTTATCCTAGGATTAACTATTCTGGGGTTAGTTATCCTGGGATAACTTTTCCTATCATGTATATGGAATAACTTATCCCATCACTATGCTATAAATGGTGGGATAAGTTATCCCAAATATATCAACCAAACAAAACATCTAAATTTTATTCCAGAACTATTTTTTGATCCCAAAATTATTTATGCTCATCTCTCACACCAAACGAGCCCTAAAGATCAAAAGAGTACTGTGTAGTGTGTACTATATTACAACAAGTACTTAATATATACGTCCTCAAGTGGACCAAACAAAGATCAAGATCAGAATTTTTAAGGCTTGAATAATTGATTTTTCTTATATATATAAAGCAATTCTCTTTAGGATGGCAAAGCTTTTTGTATATATGTGCGGATTTTCCTTAAGCTACTTCATTAGAGTTTTTATAATTATAAATTTCATAATAGTGTATTTTATTTCATAAACAAATATGTCTATTTAATTCAAGATGTTATATATATTACTTGTAAAATATCTAACATTAATTAGGACTGCAAATAATGTAAAAACAAGAATTCATGAAGATCACAATTTTCACGAGGTATAGTAAAACTATAGACGAAATTGGTGAAGAATTCAATGTATGCCAATTTTTCTAATTTTGACCAAACAAACCTTCATGATTATGTACGATTTTGTATGCAAATTGTGTGATCGTGGGAAAAGTTTCACGTCAGATGAAAAAAAGTTCTCCTCTAGTGAGTTAATTTTTGAAATAGAATAAGGTCCAAATTTTATTTATTTATATGTTATCAGAGTAAGAGTTATTTTAATTATTTGTGGTCATTTTTGCTTGGCCATTAGCTATTGCATTATATAAAGGTGCTGTTTTAAGTGAATAGCTTACGGCATTTATCAGTTGAAAAAAATACAACCAAACTAATGGTTGGATAAGGTGATCGAATGTACTTTTAATTTATTCTAATTGTCTGCAGATCAGATTGGGATGAATATTTTATTTAGAAAATAATTTAAATCGGAGATTAATTCTTTGTGGAATGCAATTTAATTTAGACCACTTGGGCCAGTTGGACTGCTAGCAGATATTGATTTTAAAATTTAAGTCGGTGGATATGAAATACTATTACTACACCTCATCCTCATTTGTCATAGTATATACAATAAGATGTAAAACTCACATAAATACACAAATAATAATAATAACAACAACAACAACAATAATAATAATAATAATAATAATAATAAGATGTAAGCAAATATTATCTGTAATTTGTGGATTAGAGAAACTATTTCCGATAAATCCTCAATTTAAAAAAAGGTTATTCACGTAAGGTTGCAAGAAGAAAAAAAGATATTAAAAATATCAAGATACATATACAAAGCAAAATGAAGCAACAAATGATAAAAACTTATTGAAAATGAGAAATTATTGGATTATTTCATAATTTGTGAGGTGATACATATTAATTGAATTTGTGAGGCAATGTATACTTATTAAGAAAAATATTTAAGAATATAATTTAAACCATACATTTTATTATTGTTCTTTATGAAAACATAAATATAACTCTGTATGAGTGCAATTCATCTCCTAGTAAATGTATCGAACTTCATTAAAGGAAAAGGCAAATATGAAAAATAATAATCAAACATTCATTTTAAACTTGAACAATTCAATTATTTTAAATAATGAAAAAAGACCCAAAACATCACTTAATATGGAATAGAGGGAGCTGTACAACTTTACTATTGCTAATTTACAAATAAATAAATATTTTTAATAATATACTCTCTACATCTCAATTTATATGACACATTTTTTTAATCTATTAAAAAAATTTACTTATCTATGATTAAAAATAAAG
The DNA here is from genome assembly GCA_029582605.1 of Solanum gracilifrons. Classification (NCBI taxonomy): domain Eukaryota; kingdom Viridiplantae; phylum Streptophyta; class Magnoliopsida; order Solanales; family Solanaceae; genus Solanum; species Solanum gracilifrons. Next base: position 3,871 of record JAJOOH010003685.1, on the reverse strand, counting down.
TAATTTTTAATTTTGTTTTCTTACCCTGAATACTCTCTCCTTCCTTTTTAGTTTACTTGAGAAATTTTTACTTAGTATATCTATTAAGAAAATAATGATTTTTAGTTTACCATTTTACTCGCTATATTTTTTAAAGACAATAACTCTATATTAATAAATTAAGAATTTAATAGAATTTTTTTTAATCATTTTTTAATTTGTCAAAATTAAGAAATAAAAATAAAAATCAAATTAGAAAGTACTTGACAAGTATACGAAGATAAATATCTAAAATTTAAATTTAATTTTAAAAAATTCTTGCATTTTGTAGTTAGTCAAAGGAGCGCAGAATAAACTGGAGATATATTGATTATTAGGTGCATGAAACTCCCGAAAGTGATCATTTATTAAAAAGTGTTTGGTCGAATAAGACGCAAGTCAATGTGCAAACGTGTGCACAATTAATGCCAAACGCCCAAAATAAAAGGTAATCCTACCTTCACTAATTTAACTTATTTTCCCAAAAATAAAAAAATAAACTTATTATTTTTACACAAAAACAATATATCTATTACTCCAATTAATTATAACAAGTCAATGTTTTCAATCAGACATTTTGTGTTTAAGTTTTACGAATTAAATTTAGAAATATAAATTTTAAACTTAATTCTATCTCAAATTTAATTTAATAAAAGAAAATAATTATCCAATACTAACTTATGAAAAAATGATTATTTAAATTTATATAAGAAAGATCACTCATCTCATCGATATAATTTTTCTTTTTCATTTTTGATATCAATTAATATTACTTTTTCTGTCCAATAATAATTGTCCACTATTGACTTTACACAGTTAAAAAATCATAAATAGAAGAATAATTTTATTATATCACCATTTGAATATAATAAATACAATGTCTTAAGAAATATAGTAAAAAATAATTATAATTAAAAATAAGGATAAATTAAAAACTAAATATAAAATTACCTGATTTTATAAAGTGGATAAATATCGTTATATATTCCAAAATAATAATGGACAAGTGTTGTTAGACAGAGGGAATAGTAAAAGGAAGGCCAACCTCCAAAAAGTCCATTAAAGGTCGGCGCAAGTGTAATATATTAGTCCCAGCACAGCAACAAAAGAAAGGTGTCACATATTGTTACTGTTTTTACATTAATTAATTATTAGTACTACTACTACTACCTTTTTTCGACCCAACTGGATAATGATTTTAACAACAAATTGCTTGGACCTAAATTCATCTGTTCAAAATTTGACATGTGTCTGCTTAGTGGAGCAATAAATATTAATATTAAATACCATCTTTTTACCTCTACCTTTCCAAAAGTTATAACTTCAGTGTTCTAAACTTTAATATTGTAAATGCTTGTTTTGTTTTTCTAGAGCTAACCTGCTGTAAATATTAATCAAATATAATTTATTAGAGTCAACAGCTGCTGATAAAAAATAAAATAAAATGAGAAACGTAAAAGGGAAAATATATAGGGAAAGACATGATTTTAGAGATAATAGAATTATTAAAATCGAAGACACGTGGCCTGATAAGGGGCATTTCATGGTTCTGAATTAAATAGGTTATACTACTTTTCTTGTGTTCCTTCTCTATCTCTATAGATTTTGTTACTCTTATTATCTGGTTGGATGGTTGTTACAAATTATGAAATAACACATCCAATTATATTGTATTAGTTTGATGATAAAATGTTTGAATAAATTGTATTACTCCGTATTTTTTATTATTAAAGTATGAATTTATAAATAATAAGGTAATTAAGTACATTATTATATTAGATTTATATTGTTATTTGATTATGATTTAACGATATAATAATAAAATTCAAATATCAATCAAAATAACATTGATAATATGAATCCCTCCATCTTAATTTCTATGATACAGTGTGATCATACTCAAAGAGTCAAAGTTTACAAAATATGATTTATTTATTTTTATAATGTTGCTAATGTCATTAGATATTTATTAAATAAAAAAATATTTTATTTTCCATTGAATCAATTAAAAAAAAGTGTCACTTAACTTAAATCGATTAGCAGAATACAACAGGTCCAAACAAGCTGTTAACCTTAAAGCTGGGGTATGTGGGGGTTTTTGGGGTGGGGGTGGAGCCCAAAAATGGTCCTCTGCTTTGCTGGCTTCAAGCTCTCCATTGTTGTTTTTTAATGGGATTTGTCTGCTCTATGTGACCATAGTTTTCAGTCTGTGGCCTAATTGAACTACTAATAACACTACTTCTCTCTCTATTTGATCACTCTATTTTCCACTATTTTCTTTCTTGAATCTTGAATCCCCTTCATCCTCAAATAAAAGTTAAGAGAAAAACAAACAAAAAGATAACTGTTGAATACCCACTTTACTTTTCCTTTGATTTGATTTGATGGTTTCACAGATCTAAACCCCTTTTCACTTTCAGATCTTCAAAGGTGAGTTTTTTTATTTCCCTTTTGAACTTATCTTATTTATATTCAGCTATATTTTACTATTTATGAAATTTGGGTAGTCAAGAAAAAAAGTTGTCTTTCTTTATCTTGTTTTCAGTTGGTTTTGAGATAGTATGTGTGATTCTTGAAATTTGGGTAGTCAAGAAAAAATTGTCTTTCTTTATCTTGTTTTCAGTAGTATTACTTTTTCCTTTGCCAAAGTCAGACCTTCTGGATTCAAACTGTCTGACCACCATATTGTGCTATATTGAATGACTACTTTGAAAGTTTTCTGTTTGTATTTTTGTTGAATTTTCCATTTTTAGAGTAATTTATTGTCATGTGTGAAACATTATAAGTACACCATAAATCATTTCTTTGCATTTGCATTAAATTCAGTGTTAAACTGGAGGTGGCTTCTTGGTATATCATACAGCAAGTTTTAAGATTGTAATACTTGCCAATCTCATTATTTTCCTTTATCTTACTTTTGTCATTGGTATTGTTGGACTTGTAGTATTATATTACAACAAAGGCAAAGTTGAGATTTTTATGAGCAAACTTAGAAGTGAGTCCTGTCAAATGTGGAGACATAATTGGATGGTGTTTTGGATGAGATGAGGCATGACATCTGGATTGATGAACTTCTTGAGGGCCTGTTTTCAGCCAAGGGCTGATGGACTTGTTCATACAAGTTCTTCAGATTCTGGTGGTCGTCAAGATGGGCTTTTATGGTATAAGGATACAGGACAACATGTAAATGGCGAATTTTCTATGGCTGTAGTCCAGGCTAATAATCTACTGGAGGATCAGAGCCAAATTGAATCAGGGTGCTTGAGCTTGCAGGATTCTGGACCATATGGTACTTTTATTGGAATTTATGATGGGCATGGGGGACCTGAAACTTCAAGGTTCATTAATGAACACCTCTTTCAGAATCTCAAGAGTGAGTTCTTCTTACCAATTTGAGCAATAGCTCAGCTTTTTACGCCCTCCTTTTCAATTTGTTTGTTGGGTTTTGACTCGATACGGAGTATGAGAAACAAAGAATACTTTTGAATCTTCTAAAGACATGTAGAATGTACAAAAATGCCTTTTAATCTTGTGGTCTTAAATATGTTACATGGAAAGTTGAAATTAACGACTTGTCAAAAAATGAAAGAGATACTCTTTTTGAAACGGACTAAAAAAGAAAGTAATTCAAACAAATTTAAATGGAGGGAGTACATCTTTTACAGCTAAAGAGGTTGAATTTTAACTGTTTCATACCTGTCTTCTTGTTACATTTGATATTTAAGAATGTCCAAGTCCTATAAGATTATTAAGTACCATTTACTTTTCGTAGACTATTGTTTAAATAATCAAGTCTTAAGTGTATATATATTGCTATAGCAGTAAGCTTTTTTTTTTTTTTTTTGGTCATTTT
>JAJOOH010003684.1:0-16294 GCA_029582605.1 Solanum gracilifrons | reverse complement strand
ATGAGTTGTAATTTATTTTTTTGAGAGAATGAGTATTTCTTGAATTACTTTGAATTAGGGTATGAACATGTAATTAATTTGAGTTTTTTGACTCATTTATGTAGTTTTTCCTAAAAAATGTTTTATCATAGTGAGCTTGTGAATATCCTTAAAGGGAGCGAGATATCCGCACCTTAGCTTGAAGATATTTTATTTTTAATTGTAATTTGTAATTCACTAACAAAATTAAAATAAAATCACTATTAAATCAATTGATATCTTGTTTGAGTTTGGTTTTAAATTTCAAAAATTGATAATATTTGTTCCAATTTTATTTTATCAAAAAGAAACTGAATAAAAGACCAAATCAGACGGAAAAATTACACACAATTTATATATTTATATATATATATATATATACTTAATACTTTTTCGTTAAAATTTTATTTATCTCTAATATACTAATAAAGTTTACATCTTAAGCGTTTTTCTTAAAAGAAAATCACGAATGCGAACTCATTTATTCAAAGAAATAACTATGGAATTTACTTAGTTTTTTCTATTTCTTATTATCTTTATTCACTTGATTAAAGTATATAGATCTTAAGATATTTTCACCATGATCCAAGAAAACTATAACCATCACAATTAAAAAATGATGGGAAATTCTTTTCTAGTTGTAAAGAAAAAAATATCATTAAATTGTTTTTAAAAAAAAAAAAAAAATACAGGACCAAATCAATAAATACGTATTATATTTGATTTATTTTTTAATAATTAAAAAACAATCTAAATTTATTTAAATTTTAATTTTAATAGAAATCAACCCAAATCGAACCATGAACACTCCCATATCTAAAGGCATAAAGCTTGTTAGGGGTTATGCAAGGCTCAAAGTGCACTAAATAGGGAAAAATTTGTATGAGTAAATGATAAATTGAGTAAATATGATTAAAAATGCTGGTGGTTGAAAGATGTTTGAATTTTGTTCATTATTAGGAAGAAAAAATAAAGAAAAGAATAACGTGAATTGCATCATTGTGCTATTCCACCACACCAGCGCCGGTTGACAGGGCGACAGGACATTTTTGAACATGTACTAAGGTTTACTATAACACGTTGGATTAAAATAATGATTGTGCATTTTATACCAACATAGTGCATAAACTTTTATATTATTATCTCAATTTTCATAACCGAATGAATTTACATTCTATTCGTTCAACGATAACATATTCTGTGAAATTTTACAAGTGAAGTTTGAAGAAGGTAAAATGTATGTAAATCTTAGCATTAACTCCAGAGGAGAAGCCAATATTAGAAGTTTGGGGGTTCTAAATCAATTTTGTTTGGGGATTCGCATGTTAATGTACATATATATATTTAGTTTTTTAATACAAATATAGGGTTTGCGAAAAAGCTAGTGAGTTCTATGAACCCCCACTTAGTTCCGCCTCTGATTACCTCATGAAGGTTAGATAAATTGTTTCCGAAAGACCCTAAGTAGACGTAATGGTAGATTTTGTTTTCAATCATATATACAAAATGAAGCACTTAGAAGTCGTTTGTGAGCTGATAAAAGTTATGCAAATATTAGTAATGTAGAAATTATTTAAAAAGAATATATATATGTATAAAATAATATATAATTTTCCTCATATATATATAAAAAAAAAAAAATACATAAGTTTCTAAATAAAAAATCAACCACAAAATATAAATTTTATACATAAAAAAATTATATTATAATTAGCTACCAAACATGGAACTCCTCCGTCCAACAATAATTGTCCATTATACTATTTTGGGATATTCAACAATACTTGTCCACTTATGAAATCAATTTATAATTTTGAACTTAGTTTTTTAAATTTTCCCTTATCATTAATTATAGTCATTCCCTATCACATATTCAAGACATTATATTTATTATAGAACAACTTTTATATATAGCAAACATAAAAATATACTTGTATGTTATAGCTATAGTTTGCATAATTACGCTCCATAACAAATTTTATGTTTGCTATGGAGCTTTTGATTTGTATAATTCGCTAGATACATCCAATTTTATACAAATTATTAAGTTTTGTATAAATTCATTTATACATTGTAATTTGTATAATAAGATCTGTATTTGTATAATTATAAGCGTATAGGACGGAAATATATATATTTGTATTTATATATACACTTTTCTCTCACTTTATACAAACACAAACACATTTTATACCGAAATGTATAAAATGCCTAATTGTATACCGAAAATGGCTAATTGTATACCGAATTAGATGGCAAAAAAATGGGATGTTTGCTGCGAATTACAAATAAAATAAACTGTGGCTATAACATTTAATTTGAATTAATAGCTTGCTATTTCATACATTTTCCCTTTATTTTATATTCAAAAGGTGATATAGTAAAATTACTGTTCTATTTATAGTTTTTTAAGAAATGTGCAAAGTTAATAATAGATAAGTATCGTTAAACATATATAGTATTAAGAATGACATAACTCACTTTCAAACTATCAATGAATATAGTGCTTTTAAGTGCACAGTTCATTGAGCAATAAATTAAACACAAAATAGGTTCTACATTGTACACGATTTAAATTTTTTGAAGCTCTAATACTGATATCAAATACGAATAAAAAATTAGAGAGAATAGACTAGTGTTGGAAGCGAGAAGTAAGGGAAGAGTTGGGTATTCCGTTAAATTGGTAGCGAATCAAACGTTGTATCATTCCTTCCCCTTTTTTGTTTTCATTCCATCCACCTTTGAGTTTGTTTTTGCGCCCAAATAATAGTGAAACTAAACCAAAAAAGAACCTTTTTTCTTCTTTGTTCTCTCTAATTTATTCGATTTACTTTCTACTATTGCTGCCACTCTTGCTCCTTCTTGATTTTGGGTTGGCCTCAGCCTACCCCCACTGCCTCTATTGATTTTACTCCCTTGTCAGAATCACCCCCTTGCTTTAGTTTCTCGCAGATTCTCCATTAAGGTATTCAATTTTTGCACTTCTTTATTTGTTTCTTGTTTCTGCGGTTTTATTATGCATATTGTTTACTCTGTTTCTACAATTCATGGGTTATATTTCATATCCCTTAAAGGTCAAATCTTGATGGTAGAATTGGTGATGGGAATCTCAGTAAACTGTTAGATCATTGTTTGAGATGTTTTTGTTAGCTGATTCATATCTTGTTTAAGCAACATCAGGAGCTTGTGGAAGATTCGATTATTAGATCTGCTTGAGTTATTCTCGGATATATATTTAATAGATAGAACTTTCCTGACATTGTTTTTAGTCTATGAAAGATAGATAATAAAGAAATCGTTTGAATAAATGAAGAAACGTTGGGGTGTCAACTTGGGTAAGTTGTGACATGAGCAAAAAGAAAAAAAACCCAGCTGAATTACTTTTACACAGTGCAACATGCAACCATCACTTTTGTAATTTCACAGGTTTCTTGTCCTTATTGCAATTTGTTGTCATCCTGTTAGAATTTTAATGCTGTTATGTTTCTTATTTTGAGACTTAAAAATGATAGTATCAATTATGGTTCAGTGATTTGATTTTGTCTTACAATTTTATAGTGATTGAATTCCAATAATGATGGAGAAGGGAGATTCTTCACAGAAACTGTATAAACGGATGCGACTTTGGGAATTTCCAGACCAATATGTTGTTGAGCCTACTGATGGATCCTCTGGTTCATGTTTGGAAATCAGTCGTGTGGATGGGTCGATGAAACTAATAGGTTGTTTTCTTATTTTGCTGTTTTCAAATGCTCTACTGGTTTTTAGTTTTTCTATAAGCTAACTTTGTTCTTTCCTTGTATAATTTCTCTTCTTTAGATGAGATACCACATTGCAGTTCACTTCGTGTTCCCAAAATTCGGACAATTTTTGGAGTTATTGGGATATTAAAGCTTTTGGCAGGCAAGTCAGTAAAAGTTTGAGTTTTTTGTTTTTAGTTCTGTAGTGGAACAACTGTTATGGCAGTTAAGTGCATTTAGGAATCCCTTTTCCTTCCCTGAGTGTACTCTGTGTTAATAGGAGAATATTATGATTAAATAATTTGTATGTGAAAGTATCCCTTTTCTTGATCATCCTCTTCACAGATCATTCTACGAAGTAATTCGGTTAGAATCATTGCACCAATCTCTTGGTCTTGCACAGATATGTTTGAAACAGTAAGGAAGGGAAAACAAGACTTATTTTAGAAGTCGCTAAAAAGGTTTTATCATGCCATCAAAAACCTCTTCCTTTTTATCTATCATACTTATACTCTGAGAGGAATGGATAAATAGAGTATGGTAGGTTGCAGGAAAACATCAAAGTTCCAGAAAAGAATGGTCATAAGTTCTCTTTTTATTGCATTCAGGATCATATTTATTGGTCATAACAGAACGTGAAAGTGTTGGATCTTATATGGGACACCCTATCTTTAAAGTTTCATCAATGAAGGTTTTCCCTTGTGATCATTCTCTCAAGAACACTCCTGTTGAACAGGTAGTTTCTCATATCTACCTTCTTATCTCTGTTTATTTTGAAGCGCATCTAGTTGATTCTGTTTCTGTTTCTGTTGCAATGATGTTTCTTTTTCCTTCGGCAGAAAAAAATGGAAGCTGAGTTTTCTGCCCTGCTAAATGTAGCTGAAAAGACTCCTGGTCTGTACTTTTCTTATGATGTCAATATAACATTGAGGTGAATTATCTTTTCGCATTTACAGTGCTTAAACAAGCTTTGCTTCCTTTATTTCTTTTCTCGAAGGTGCTTGGAAATTGATCAACTAGCTTTTTGTGCCTACGAAAAACTATTTGTTCTTGTTATTTTCAAGAAATGGGAACATTCTGGTTGAAAGAGTATTATAAGTGGCTATTGCTTGACACTAAAGCATGGACCATGAAATTCTGAGCTTTAGATGTTTGATGTTTGAATTGGTCGTCTTTAACATTGAGAATGTGGAGACATAATAATTTATGTTGAACTAAGATGAACATACCTCCGAGGCTACAATGTTCATTATGTTAATTTAGGTGAAGTGTACGGTTGTTTTGATCATTTGAGCGAATTGGGTATCCAACTGTCTAAATTTGAAGAATTATGTTTTTTTTTTTAAAAAAAATATTTGAGTTATCCTGGAAAGTGCTATATAAAAGGGACACATATGTGATTTTCTATAGAAGTTAACTTTGCAAAAAAAAAAAAAAGGCTTCAGAATTCAAGTCAGTTCTTTCTGAAGGTCATTTAATTAGCGTATAACAGACTTCGGTGCCAAATTTTTATATCTTTTAAGGTTCTTATTTTGCATCTCCCTCTATGCTGATCTCATTACGTTGAACCCCTGTAAAGTGTATCTCCCTACCTTAGCAATAAACTAAGCAAGCTATGTTTCAGCTATCCCCCTTTGTTATAGATCTTATTTTAGGTTAGCATTCTTGGAGTTGAATTTTACGTTTTAAAAGTTTTTAAACTTGAAGTTACTTGTTCTTAATTTAAAGTACACTAGAATTATGACATATTTCTATCACTGTTACATTTCATCTGATTGTAAGAATATATAGGGTGCAATCCTCAATAATATGAAACTTATGGTTCCTACTGCAGTGCTCAGCGATTGCATGATTTGGGTGATGAATCCAAGTTGCTTCCTCTATGGAGACAAGTAAGTCTTTTAGATTCTACATAAATGTAAGTCCATAGTCTAGTCATTTACTCATATGTGGAGCTTGTACGTTTTTAACTGATATAGAACCTGTTGTTGATTGGTTAACAATTTTCTTGAATATTGATTTGATAACTTCACTTTCATTTGTTTTTGCACAGGCAGACCCTCGGTTTCTTTGGAACAACTATATGATGGAAGTGCTAATAGATCACAAGGTAAATATATTTTGTGAGTTTCATTCATTTTGTTGGATCTACTCTAGATTTGTAACTCATCTGTTTTTCTTGCCATGACAGCTCGACCCCTTCCTGCTTCCAGTTGTCCAAGGCAGTATCCTTGCAATTCAGTCATACATGGTTTTTTAACCTGCATGGCTTTAATTCATGTTTAAGGGTATCTTTGTTTGCTATCTTTTGAGGTTATACCTTAACTTTTGATAAGGTTTTCACAACTTTCAAGCAGCAATTGGGAAAGACATTGTTGATGTTACACTGATTGCAAGGAGGTGTAATAGGAGAACTGGTATTCTTTGCTTTCTTCTTGTTGTTTCATTCTTAACTGTGCAATTTGACAAAAATGATCAATGGGATTGAAGGAATGGAATTGTAGTTGTTGTTTTCTGTAGAACCATCAATCCTCATTATCTGCTGAATGATATATATTGTTTTTGATAAGTAAACTGGTGAATGATATTTTTTGAAATGGTAACAATTAACTACTGTAAGATATCAATGGTGATTCAACTGTGTAATTCTTTGAAAGGCCCATAATGCACCTTGCTTCTTTGTTATTTGACTGTTCAATGTTCATGTAATGTCATTGGCATATGGACCTTACATATGATTCTTACCATGTTATGTCTTTTCTGCTCTTGACTTCACTTACTTTCGTCCTTTACTGTTTTATGTACATTACAACTTTCTTTTTATGATCATTACTTACACCCACTTCAGATACTGTCAGTTTAAAGTAAATCCTAGATAATGTTTTTCGGGACTATGAATATAATTTTTTATATTTTTAGGCCTTAAATCTCTAGATTAATACTTGGTTTTATTGTGCCTAAAGAGAAATATTTTCTTAGATGAATTGTTTGTAACACATTTCCAGTACTGTATAGATGACTTTGTATTTTAGGTTCTATCTGATAAGTGATTTTAGCTTATTAGGTTGATCAGTATCAATAATGAAGAAAGTAGCCTTTACTTTTCTCATCTTCTTCAGTTATCCTTCAAACAATCGCTAGATTTTCTGATCATGGAGAGAGAGCTCTAATAAAACTATAATTAGCAATAACCTGATCTCTGGCTTATGTTAATTATTCGTAATCATTGCAGGCACTCGAATGTGGAGAAGAGGTGCTGATACTGATGGATTTGTTGCAAATTTTGTGGAAAGCGAGCAAATTATACAGCTGAATGGATGTACTGCATCATTTGTTCAGGTAGACTTGTTTAACAATGTGATGGTGTGATTCTTTCTACATCCTTTCTTGTTTTTCGTGAATTACTCTGCTTTTCTTGATACGTGATTTGAGGGTGATACCCTTTTTCCTTTTTTTGGTTTACAATTTAAATAAATGTTAGTATTTATTCATGCTTGAATAAAATACTTACTAATTGATCACACCCTATTTAGTCATAAAATAAGGAAGCAATCACTGCAAATATAACCTGCCGTTTGAGTCTGGGGTCGAACCCACAGGTAGTCTGCATCTATTTATTGCTAGTTAATATTACTAGATTCAAAAACTCAAACAATTTCCTAGTAATGAAAAGAAGATTCTTTTATGTTATGAATTAGTACTAACCAATAAAGAAATATATAGAATAGCCAACTAAATAGATGGTGGAGTATTCAATAGGATCATTATTTGCCAATTGTTGGATTGAACTAATGGTGTGTTTCTCTTAACCCGGCCTAATTCTTCTCAAATGATCATGAGTTCTTATATTATCCCTAGCATCTCCCAATTATTAGCAATAAATTCCAATAGCTACACTTCATAGTATATCCAATAAATTCGAATAGCTACAGCCCATAGCTAAGTATTCATGTAACCAACTCATCAAAGATATCACAACAAGGTCAAATCATCCCTAATACCTGTGAAGCGAAACAATTAATTCCTTAATTACTTTGAAGTGTTGTTGCACAACAAAAACCCAATCGTGATTCTTTTCCCAATCAAGACAAGATTTTAGGGCACAATAATTGAGAGCTCACCAATTAAACATCATACACATCATAGTTGACCAAATGAAACTGAAAAAGGCTTGATTAATGGAAAACACAGTAAAAAGCTGATCCAACAAGAGGTTCTATTGAAACCCTAGATAAGAAATTTAGCTACTCGTGTTTGTGAACCAACTACCAAGTCAAAACTACATCCTCAGCAGTAGAAAATAAGAAGAGCTCAGAAAAAACTGTTAAAATCTTTAATTGAAACGGACTCTGGGTTCTTCCAAGCTTCAAGAAAGCTTTGGTAAACCAGTCGGGATGTCTGCTAAAAATAGGGTAGAAGGGATTTTACATGGCCTAGAAATCTTGTGTGGACTAAAATAAGCTCGCCTGTTTCTGCCTAGATTTTTCCTTATTGTGATAGAAGTTCGAACCACGACATTAGTCAGGCAAGAGCCGCCCAGATTGATCATCCAGTCCCCAGATTCCTCATGGGATGGAGCTGTGGTAGAGTCTTCCTTCACTATAAGTCCCAAAGTCTTGCAAAATTTTCCTAAGTATTTCTCACGACTAGCTGTGAGTCAACTTCAGGTTGTCCAGATCTTCCAGTTTTAACTAAATTTCGTCCCAAGCCATCCTAATTTGTCTCCTTTTTTAAGTGCTTCCTAAACATCCAAAATTCATAATCAAGCCTAATTGACCATTTTCAATGGTTTATGCACACAAAAAAACACTAAAACAAGTGGTAAACAACACCAAAATTTATGCAAATATTGCCGAATACACCAATCGATAGTTTTTGCTAAATGCAGCGGTGACTTAATATTCTCGTCAGGAGATACTTCAGGTCACCTAGGAAAATCAGGTACACTAACTAACTATAGTAACTTTTGTTCCACCCTGCACAATGCAACTAAGAGTTGAGTGGAGAAGTGTATCACCTTCAGCTTTCTGTTTTTCCCTTCTTTTTTTTTTGGTTCATTGTTTCCTTTCTGGCTGATAAAACAAAGTTTCGACTAATCATGGTTGTCAGACAAGTTACCTCTAGTATACTAGGTACTTGTTCAATTATCAAAAGCATTTTGTGTTAAAGATCATTCTGTCTACAAGTCATGCTTGCTGTATATAAAATTATTTGTGTTAAACATCTCAAAAAAAATAATTATGAACTTAGTGATGACAAAACGTTCAAGTCTCAATACGGGCTTCTGAGATCAACAATACTGTTTGGATTTGCCAACGGCAATAGAACTTAATTAAGATATATCACTTAACTTCTCCAGGCTTCACCAGGATTACTATTAGTTCCTTCCTGCAGGCCACAGGATTATAGCTTACCCTCTGATAAGAACAGAACTGAGTGAAGCTCTGAATCTGGTGATAAGTAGCATTTAACAAATAATAGAAGTCGGAAAAGATGTCATAGAAACTCGGTGTTGTATTTCTACGTCGTCACATTTACTCGACATATTTTGGCTTACCCATCCTTTGGAATTGTATTTGCAATAGGAAATCTACTAAATTTAGATGTTCTATCAGGGCCAGGATGAATTTCTCAATCTTGACATATCATCATATCTGATTTGACTGATTCCAAAACTCGTATTACTTGAACTGAAAGTATTAGAGATTCTTTACGAGTTTTAACATCATAAATCTGTGATGGTCGAAATTAGACTGTAGCATCTATGTTAAATAAAACAAATAACTTTTTTGGGTTTTCAATGAAATGATAAAGTAGGGAAATTTCAATTTTAAATGTCTACCTTTATTCCTTTTGGCCAGATATATTGGTTTGTTTCATTACATGCACATGCTTGTATATATTTTTGAGATATCATGCTGTTTTGTATAACTTCTTAGTTTTTCTTTTGTAGGTCAGAGGATCAATCCCACTACTGTGGGATCAGATTGTTGATTTGACATATAAACCTAAGTTTGAGATTGTGAGACTTGAAGAAGCAGTTGAGTAGCATTTTCTGCTTTACAGCGTCTTCATTCTCTTCACATTTTTTATATGGCTTCTGTTATAATTCCTTATTTTGTGACATATCCACAGCCTAGAGTAGCTGAGAGACACTTTTTGGACCTCAGAAAGAAATACGGAAATGTTCTATCAATTGATCTTGTCAACAAGGTACAATCTTTGAATAATTATTCTATTTTTTCCAGACTAGTCGATCTGACAATTCTTTTAACAAAAATGCTGCTCTAGAAGATGTCCTCTAATACCTTTACCTTATCAAAATAAAAAAACACAAGGAAAAAAAACGTCCTCTGATACATAGAAAGTGGTTTGATTGCCGCGTATGTAAAAACGTGGCTATAAATATTTTCATGGTGATGTGTAATGCAATTTTATCAATTTTTCATTTCTTTTCTGAAACCTTTCAGCATGGAGGAGAAGGGCGTTTGAATGAAAAATTTGCCAATGCAATGCAGCATGTTGATGGTGATGATGTAAGGTAGGGTTTTTCTTCTGGTGATCTAATCATCACACTAAGTTGCTGCACTTCAGTCTAATATTGAACGAGTTCTGCAGATACTTACACTTCGATTTTCACCATATATGCGGGCATGTTCATTTTGAGCGGCTTTCTATCCTTTATGATCAAATTGAGGATTTCTTCATAAAGAATAGGTATAATCTCCTTTGACTTTACAGTTCATGTATATATTCCTTTGAGTTTACTTTTCATGTATATATTGTGTAATATTATCCTCTTTGCTTTCATGTATGGTATCTTGCATCCTAGCTCATTATTAGCCACCAACCGTGACATGTGCTTTGGGATCACATAAGCCATGCTCCTAGTCTGGATCATCCCAATCTTATCTAGCTGAATAGGGATGGTGGTGGTCGAAATGGGATGCAGACACCTATTCTGGCCTGCATGTTGAGGGGCAGGACAGTCTAAAGGATGCAGGATATCACGGGTTTATAGTTGAGAGCTTTAGTTGGTTTACATCTTTTTTTCTTTTTGGGAGTTGGAGGTTTCTGGGTACCTGTTTGCACATTTTTCTTCCCCTTCTTCCGAACATGAATCTGAATGACAGGTTTATGCTCAATAACTAGTCAATAAGTCCAATTTTAATTTTCCTTCTCAAAAAATTGTTCTCTCTAATTAATAGGGAGTAGACAAAGCAATATTTCACTTTCAGAAGTCAGAGGGCAGGTGAAGCAAGTTGCTTATCTTATATTATGCATCTAAGATGCAAGAAGCTTATGCCAAGACTACCAGCATTGCGGGCAAGGAAAGAATAATAGCAGCAAGGGCACACATATTTTCTTTTGCTTAGATTTGAGAATTATGTGAAAATAAAACCACGTGAGAGAGAGAGCATCCTGAAAAGGTAACAGAAAAAAAAGGTGGACTATGTTGATACTTGGTGGAGCAAGTAACAAGCAATGGCATTACTGTCTTTAAAATAGACTCTGTATTGCTCTGCATCAAAAAGTTATTTTGTACGGTTTTTGTGTTTCATTATGCATGGAGAGGTAGAAACACATTCTCTGTCATTCTGCAAGCAACATACTTTCTTGTTTTTCCGATCTGTCATTCTTAAATTTGATTTCTTGTTTCCATATTAGGTACTTTTTGTTGAATGAGAAAGATGAAAAAGTTGAGGTGCAACTTGGAGTTGTGAGGACCAACTGCATTGATTGCTTAGACCGAACAAATGTCACCCAGGTATCTCCTACCTATAAAAATATTACTAGATTTTTTGTAGGGATATGGATGTAAAAAGCGCTCAGATTTACTGGTCCAGGGAGGACAATGTCGAGTCCCATTTGCAGTGCTTGCTCTCTATTTAATATGTTTTAACTTTGCCACTGTGAAAGGATACTGCTTAATATTTGCATGTTATTTCTATTGACACTTAACACACGTAGTTATGCTCCTTGTTGAGAGACTTTGGGCCTAACTCAATCCCAAAAACTAGTTCGTGAGGTGAACCGAGGGACTGCTCTAAATCCCCCCTCCCCCCTGATCTACTACTTGGTTTGGGTGTCAATGGAAGAACAAAGTAATAAGGAAATCTGGTAAACTGCTCCAGCTTGTGTATGTTGGGTCCTCTGGACAGAGAGGAAATGTAGGTGTTTTGAGGCCAAAGCAATCACTGTACAGGAGATGAAATATAGATGCTTGTGTGTGCTAGCTTTTTGGTGCAATTATGAGGACATATAGGCAAGGTGATAAATTTACTTAGCTTGTTTCAGGTATGGGATCTCCTTCTTTTGTGTGTGTTGAGGACTGCCCGCTAGTGGTGACAGAGGGAGAGGGTGGGGGCAAGGAGGACCAATATTTTGTAGCTGAGACTTGAGTCAAGAAAAGACACACGAGGAGCCCATACCAATTAAGCTGACCCATATAGGCTACTGCCATGATCTGCATTTCTTCTCTCCTACTTTAAGTAAATGTTCTAATAAATGATATTCATTTGCAGAGCATGCTTGGTCGCAGAATGTTGGAATTCCAACTCAGAAGACTTGGTATTTTTGATGCTGAAGAAACTATAAGCACACACTCCAACCTTGATGAGAGCTTCAAAATATGTGAGTAATTTTTGATAATCTGTATTAATGTTTTCTCTCAAGAGTATATGTTGCTTCATTAGAATTTGTGGCAGATGATTTTTTTTCTACTGTAATGGTTTTCATGGAAGCACCTAGTTCTATTCTTGCTTTTACAGGTTTTTGGTCTATCTTCTTTTTAACTTTATATGATTAAGTGCAGTGTGGGCCAACCATGGGGATGATATAAGCATACAGTATTCTGGTACTCCAGCCCTAAAGGGAGATTTTGTCAGGTAAATTTCTCTTCGATCATGCTAAAGATGTCTCTTCTTGTTCAGCTGAAATGTGTAGATGTTATTTTTAAGAGGGATGAAACACAGGCAGCAATTTTTATGCCAGTGTTTCAGATTATAGGCATATTTAGTTGTGCATATGTAATTGAACCTTAAATTCACCAGTCAGATTCTTATATTTGCTGATATGCATGCATAAACCTTTCCTGGTGAACTGTCAGTCACATGCCAATTTGGAGTTGTTTTAGCAGTATCTGCGCGCAACAAGATTTGCTTTTGCAAATCAGTAATATAATAAAAAGACTACAATCTTTTGAAGATTTAGAAGTCTTAGCTGGAAAGTTGAAGATGTCTTTTGTTCTGTATTTAGAATTAAATCATGGATTTAGCACTTGTATGTGCATGTACTTTCGTCAATAATCTTGAAAATCTACTATTCTGAACCTAAGTATTTTGTTCACCTATGATTGCAATTTAAAATGGCTATTGATGCAGATTTGGTAAGAGAACAGTCCAAGGAATAGTCAATGATGGCCGCAATGCCCTAATGCGATACTACTTGAACAACTTTGTTGATGGCACAAAACAGGTATTGCTACTCATACCAGCAATTAGTTACTTCATGTTACCAAGTTTGCATCCATTTGTACCTACATGTACCATGTGTTCATAAAAAAATTGGAAAAGTTTTCTTTGAATGATACTGAAATCATGTATCTGGGTGTATGTGGGATGTAGTAATTGCAGTCATGCATTGATTAGTCTCTCGCTTGTCTTCATTCTGATTTATTGATATTTGATGGATGACTTTCTTCTTAATTGCTAGGGAGATGATAGGATTAAGAATTTACAATCTTTTTATACTTCTCTCATGTCTACTTAAACACTTAAATTCTATCTTCTTCTTACACTTTCTGAAGGATGCAATCGATCTAATGCAAGGACATTACATTATGTCTGTCTCCCGAGATATGACGGCGACATCGCAGAAAGGAGGAATTGAGGCTATAGCTGTGAGTGCTATTACTTATTCTTACTATATCAAGTTTTTATTGTTCCTATTTGTCAGATTCTACTGAGTACCTGTATAGCAAAATGTTGCATTCATTGGTAACCTAACAGGGTTAAAGTAGTTTGTGTGAATTTAATATTTCATGTTCTTAACTGGGACCCTCTTTGTGCATGAGGTAGACCTAGGGGACAAGCAAAGATAATACAAGACATATCTCAAAATTAGGAGAATAGTAAAAACAGTGTAGATAGTATCCTGTTGCCTGGTTAGTAGAGATTTTGTGCGGATATGAGATTAGTTGGTGAAACTCTCTTCTGAAGGTTGATCCATCACACTAATGCTCTTGCAAATACCTCTACAAGTTACTATCTGGTGCAAGTAAATGCCATGGTCTTAAATGCACTATTATAACTAAATTTGGGTTTTTTGGTTAAAGCTTCTCCGGAGCTATTAATTTTGATGTTTCACTAACAAAGTTGACGAGATTGTGAACTCACAGCCATTTATATATTAGGGAGATTGTTAACTAATTTGCGAGAGAAACAATTTTCAAAGTATAAAATGAAACAGGTGAAATCAAAGGACTTTACTTGAATGCTACTGCAGGTACATGCGAAGAAATGATCAAAAGAGTTGTATTTTGTAGGAGTTGGGCGTTTATATCATAATCCATTACTATTTAACAGGCGATTCACCTCAATCATATTCCATATTTATCATTTACTGGAATTGTGGAATAAAGTAGGTGAAGCTATGTCTTCACTGAGCTCCCTCAACTGTAAGAATAGCATTAGTCTCAAATTTCTCGGGGAATCCATTTATGATCCCAACACGTCAAGACAAAAGATAGGCATGCAACTGAAAGGAGAATTGCCAGCCAGAAAATACCAGTATTTTAGGAGAATTGTATATAGTAATACCTGTCCCTCTCTTTTACTCACAATCTGAGTTCAAAGGACTGAAAAGAGTGTTCATTTACAGATACATGATAAGTGATTATGGTACCCAAAGCCAGAACACTAGGGTTGCAGCCCTTTCATGAACCGGGCTGGCCTTTTTTTTCTTTTAATCTACTTGACAGCCATTTGATTGTCATAATGTGCCCAAACTTGACTGGAAAATGTGTCCAAACTTTTTTTGAGTAGGTAGATAATACAATATCTTTATATATCTTTGTTTTGTTATATTTCCCTTTTGTTTTCTCGTAACAATCATCGGGTCCAAATATGTGATCTTTTTAAGCAGACTTTGACGTTGTCAGTCATATCATCTCACCTAATTATAATCTTTTCTATGTGCAGTCATTTCCTCTTGCCTTGGGACTGATTTTGACTGGCCTATTTTTTGCTACCTTGTCACTGGGGAGAGGTGAGCTTCCATACATGGAAATTTTCCTATGGTTCTACTGTATGATCATTATTTTTGAATTTCTATCTCAATAATCAAACCAGTTTAGTTGCTTCTAGTTTTTCTTTTTTCTTTTTTGGTGAGGTGGGGGTTGAAAGGGTTTTATATGGCCTCATGACTTTCTAGAGTAAAATGATCCATGTGCTAGTAATATCTTGATCATGTATTCATGTTCTATAGTCATGCCTGTTGTCAATCATGACTTGAGATGTGAAATTAGGGTTAAAGAGCACAATGGAACTCCCAAAGGAGTGTATTTGCAGTATGTATACAAGATGGGTAAAAAACTATGTATTTCAAGATGAAGGGATTATTTATGCCCTTTATGCTGCATTTTCTTGATCTTCTTTCTTCTTTTCTCTGTGAGTGTGCGTGCAATTCTGGTGGAGGGAAAAACTCTGCCTGGTAGTAAAGGATCTTTGCCAGTATAATTTGATTTGGAGTACAACATTTGTGACAATCTTTACATCTCTTGATACCTTATATGATGCTCTTGTTTTCTTCCATCTACAGTTCGGAATGATGCTTGGAACCTATTATTTTCACTGATTTGGGCAAGCATAAGTTTGGCCATAGCTGCACTTGTGAAGGCCAATGGTCGCATGTTCTGTAACAGGCCTCGCCTGCACCAGTCAAGGCGTTGATTTATAAGTTAAAGATGCTGGATTAGTTGCCATATTTGCTGAAGTTGCTAGTCAACATATTCATTTACTTTTGTATTCTTTGTAAGGAATCACGCTGCGATGGATTGGCTATAGATTTCTATTCTTGTTTTTTACCATTTTGTGCTTTCATGTCATAACTTCGATCATTTCATTTCAGAGGGTTTAGCTACGAATGATTGTTTATAGATTGGAATTTTGGTCCAATAATACTTTGTGAAGTCGTACGAAAGAAATTTGACTTTGGCCTTGACGTAGGCCAGTGTAATTTCTGCAGCTGCTTCTGGTTCTTCATTTATGTTTGATATGACCTTTCTATGCAACAATGGATTGTTCAATATTCACCCTCACTCATCCTTCTTTTTTTGTTTGAGAAAATCTCATGTCAACAAGGTTTGTTGGGAATTGAGATGGATCCTGCATATAAAAACTGGTTGTACATGTCCCACAATAGAAATAAGGTCTAATTTCCTCCTTATATAATTTGTCTTTCAAGGTTTTTGCAAATTCCTTGAGATAGACATCTAATAGAGTTTTTCTCAATAAAACTCCACTAGTTAGAACAGT
>JAJOOH010003683.1:0-15910 GCA_029582605.1 Solanum gracilifrons | reverse complement strand
TTTGCTGCCAACTCTGCATCTAGTGCCGCATTTGCCGCTCTTGCGACCGCAGTGGCAAACTCTACTTTCATTCTCCTTTCTCTAGTTTCTTGGATCTCATGTCTGAGCCGCTGCAATTTCATTCTCAAATCTTCCTCGGTCAGTTCTATGTCGATACTCTTGCCTTTTTCCATCATAGCAGCAATTTCACCTTTTCTGAGATGATAGAATAATATTCTAGAATTTGGTAGTAGGATTTTTTATTTCTGGCTGAGAAACTTAAGACTCATGGAATTTTGGTCGGACATTTGGTAGTGACTTGTATTTGATATTGGGGAAATTTCAGAATCTTTTTGAAAAAGAGTGGGCTAAAAATGTCATCATTCAAAGCAACAAAATCACATAAATAGTTTAAAGCACACAAGCATATATCACGTGTCCTAAACAAGTAAGGGGGGGCCTTTTGTACCAAGGGTAGGCCTAACGTATTTGAAAGATGTATGTGTAGGATTGAACCATTTTGTTATCCCAAAGCTAATTTCGCATATAAAATGATGTCCAAAGAGCGAAAATAAGCAGGGAGAAGTAGGGGATAAACGGGAAACACAAAAGAAAAGGCCCACGCAGGGGTCATTTGAAAAGAGTACCAAAATACAAGAAATGCAACCCCACACAGGGGCAAATAATAACAAATTAATACACATAGAAAAGCCCACGCAGGGGCGAAATCCGCTAGGAGGTCCCTGATGGTCCTGCTTCTGATCTAATCCTCTTGTTCTGTTCCATGAGATGCTGAAGCCTGTATTGAATCATTAACAAGTATCCTTCGCTCCGGCGGCCTTTCTCTTCCCAGTCCTTGAGACACATTCCGCTTTTCTTATCTCCAATCTATAAGTTAAGCTCTCCCAAATCACTTCTCAAGCTTTCTAATTCTCGAGTTACGCTCTCGAGGGCATACTTATCCTCCTCTTGCTTTCGGAGAAATTCCTCATGCATTTCCTGGGCTTCTCTTCTTACCTCTCTTAGTTCTATCAAAGCTTTGGACTCTTTGTCCTCTACACTGCGGTAAATGTTAGGAACTAAGAAAGAGATACCTTGTATATTTCCCTTCAACCAAGCTTTGTAGGTTTCATCATACCCAGCATTGAATCGGTCCGCAGCAATGGTGTCTTTATTCATTCGCACTGCTCTTTTCCACTCTTTCAGCATCTCTGAAGCCTCAGGCACTCTATCATCCCCGATGTCGAACACATAGATACTGTAGTATGCTTCTGGGGGTGTAGTTTGTCTTCTTCCGAACTGCCTTAGGACCCGGATGGGCGCATACGGGCGGATACCTCAAATACCTGGTAGAGGAAGCACAAGTTTTCTGTCGCCCCGTACTATGGCATCTTTCGAGATGAAACGGTCGAACATCCACTAGATATTTTCTTCTCTCAACTCGGAGAAAATCTGAGCCCATCTTCCTCTAGTTCTCCTATTTTCTAAATCTGTCCAAAACAACATATCATTCAAACCCTTGAAAGCATTGTTATCATCGAGGGTGAGTAGCTTTTGAGTCCCGTGTCCCTTCGCTAAGTGGCTCAGTATCCACCATTGGAGGAGGAAATTGCAACCCTGAAAGTAGCGATGTCCTTCCTTGCATTTTCCCAAAGCACGGTACATGTCGGACAGGATGACAGACGCGATAGGATAATACTTCACTTGCCCTTGGTTCAAATGCCCGTGGAAGAGAGTGTGTGCAAGCATTATTACTCGGATGTTGATACTGAGGCTCGGGCCTTGGGGAAAAACCATAGTGCCTAATAGCGCGATAGTGAATGCCAAAGGTCTGATCCCGTCCCATTCTCTGAAGGTAACCCTGAACTCTTGATTGTAATTAGCATAAAAGATTGCATTCCCGAATCTAACATAGAGATCCATGAAAGAAATTCTAGAACCTTCGGCCCAAAAGGCGTAATCCTTTCTTAATCCGAGCCAATTTGTAATATCCTCAAGAGTAGGCTTGGTAGGGATTAAGATATGTTCCTATTTTCTTACTCTTCTTTCAAGCCCTGTACCAACTGTGTCTATTCCATCCCGAATTTTCTCAATTGTCGGGGTGATTTCCATGGTTCCAAATCTGAACACCATTTTCTCGTTGTCCCAATAGCCTGTGAGGACTTCAATCATTTTGGGCTACCCAACCATATTAACGAGTTCTGTTAAGGCCCCTACATATTTGTTGAGGTCCCTTTTGTGAAATGCATTGAGGTCATTGTACCACATCTTGAGTAGAATCGGGGCTTCCACTACCATGTCGAATTTGGAAAATCTATCCATACCTACAAAACAAAGCACGGTTAAGATTCCCTCCCCCGAATAGGCAACAATTAGATTTCCATACATACATCTTTCAAATGTCAAATAATATGGTATGTCGTTAGGTCGTGGACTTGGGACATTATTTTTGGCGATTTTACTAATGGACTTAATACGCCTTGGGTATTAAGCCGTCTTAGGCTAATGCTTAGATTTGGATTTGGTTTCGCTCTACTCTAGGCTGACTAGAATTGGCTTAGAAATGACGGTTACCCGAGTCGGACAAACAACGGGGTGAAATCTAATAAACGACGTTGGATGAACACAAGCCAACTATTCATTTATCACTTCAAAAAATTCGGCTTGTGTTTTTTCTAAAGGACAGTCGTGGTAATCCACGTAACCGCCTTTATTCCTAATGCAATCTATTTGTCGTTTGGCGGAATCGGGTGCCATGAATGTCACAATTAATATAAGATACGATAATTTAAACAAGTAAACAGTTAAACACATAGCCAAATAATTAATCTTAAGGTTAGAACTATTCAAATTCCCAGCAGAGTCGTCATTCTGTTTTATTACGAAAATATATTTTGGATTGGTTTAAGAGTCGCCACTTAATTTTTTTAGAAAAATCAAGAAAAAATATTGTTTTCAATAGATTAAAACAGGGAATCAATTGAAAACATAAGGGGGCTTTGGGGTTCATATTAGTGTTCTAAGAAAGATTTTAAAGCACCTAGAACACCCGTTAATGTGGTTATCCGACGATTAATTATTTGACTTAATCTAATTTGAACAATTGTTATAAGTAGGACCGAGAAAGGGGAAATATTAAGATTTTATTTAAGTGAAATATTTTACAAAATTAAATTTTTAGGCCTCGTTAAAGGTGATTGATTTAGTTAAGTTATAAAATCAAAACGGGTATCTTTTGGAGATTTGAGTTTTAAAACCTTAAGATTTAGTAGCACATATTGACAAATAAACAATAATAAAGTAAAAAAAGGAAATTTGGGCCCAAGTCTGATTTTCTGTCCGCCTGGACCAACACTTAGGTCCATTTTCGTTTTGGACCTTTGGCCCATTTAAGTCACCTGCACCTGTCCTAGTCTAACACAAAATAAAATATTTTCTCTTTCGGCCTTAGGCCCAATTCTTTCACCTGTCCTAACCTGTCCTAAACTTTTAACATAAATAATAATAATAATTAAATAGGCTTAGGCCCAACAAATGACAAAAATACAATTTTTTCTTTAAAGAAGAATGGGCTTCTTTAAGCCCAATCTTTTCAATTTCTCAATCTGTTGCTTCTTTCGACTTCGGGACATGTTCGTCGACTTTAAATGGCCGGCTGACTCGAATAAAGATTTGGGCCTCCGTGGCCCAAAAGGGAAATGTCAGGATAGAGTCCATGAGGACCCGAACAAATTTCACATGCAACAAAATGATGAGAATTAGTAACCAATAGTAATATCTCAAAACCGTAGCACTAGACGACTAGATCGTAACTTAACCAAGCAAGCGAATAGCTAACAATAATCAAAGCCAAGCAAAACACAAATAAATGACCAGTAGACTATAAACAAGTCATGATGATCAGATTCCTCAACTTAGGCTAAAGCTTCCAACCGACTTTCATTTTTTCTTTTTATTTATTTATTTATTATTATTTTTTATTGACAGATTGATGAGCAAGAGTAGCAAACAAACTGTAGACGACTCAAAATATAAAACAATGACTACAACTAAGCATACTTACACAAGATAAGAGCAAACAAGAGGAAATTTATCCATATGACTAAACACAGCCAGATTTCATAATTTTGCCACCAATAGTAAGTAGGGGACTAATAAAAACAAGAAAGCTTGATTCATTTTTGCAATGCTAACTCTGAAATGAAATGAACCATTTATGTTGACCACGGGAGCAGCAAAACACGATAAGACAAAGTAGCATAAACCATAGCATAAAAAATAAGAAAATCAAATCATGCAATGTACACTAGCGGAGGTAAAGAATAAAACAAAGACTTCTTTCATTTATCAGATTGAGAAACAAAATCACCTATAGAAAGTGATCCCGAGCATCAAAACTGGATCACGGCTTTACACTCAACAATACGAAATTACACAGTGGGATGGAAAGCACCAATAATGGCCGTCGATTCCTCTATCAAAACAACAACATCAAGAATTTCCAACAACGAATACCAAAACAACAACATTCGAATGACGAACAGATTACGTTACTGATTTACAGTCGGGAGTAAGTCGAAGCTATGAGCTATCTAAAATTTCTAACATTTAAAGACTCGCGATGATCGAAAAGCTCGAGGAGAACCATAAACATATAAACAACATCAAAACCCAAATGAATATGAGGCCATTTCAAGTAGACTTAAAACAGAAAAAGCCATTCCCACACTGAAAGAAACTACATCGGAACCAAGAAAATTAAAACCCGAACCATTTCGACATATCACATATAGCACTTCATCATTCTCGATTCAAAATAAGTGAGAGAAGGGTGGAAGAGCGAAAGGGAACGAACCTCTTTTGGGGCAGCGAACTCTAGACAACACTGAGCTTAAGAACAACTTTGCCACCGACTTCAAATCTCAACGGAATCGAGTGAATGGTGAACGGATTAAAGGAATGGAGTCAAGACTTAAGGATAACTCTTTTTCTCCTGTTGTCTATATTCCCTCCTCCCTTTTTTTTTTTGAATGTGTATTTGTATACTTTGGTGTTTTTGCTTAAGCTGCTCTTAGTGTCAGTAAGAATATCTCCATCCCCTTTTTTTTTTAACAATGAGGGAGAGGGACGTATTTGTAGATGAAATTAGGGCAGAAATTCTTGGGGGCGGGAAAACAGACTAAAATCCAATAGGGATAAGTCCCATCCCCAAATTCGAAATCGGAAATCTTTCACCCTTTTGGGGAGACAACTTTTCTAAGGTTTTTGCCCTATTCCGAAAGAGGAAAGGGCGAGATGGACGCTCTTGATCGACTCCCTCGTCCTTGGACGTCGACGTGTCTTCATCTTGGGATTGCGAGGACGAAAACATGGGCTGGCTGGCGCTTTTTGCTGTTGTTGCAGCGAGGAAGACGTTGGAGAAGAAGACAAAATTTTGCAGCATTGTACTGGCACGCGTCTTGCTCACGCTATGAAGATTTCCGTGTATCTCCGTTTGGTTTTGCTGCTTTTCCGTGTATCGTTGTGGACGTTTGGAATAGGCTGTTAACGCTGTGAATTTGCTCTGTACAGCTGCTGTGAGCTTGAGCATTTGGGTTTCTTTTGAGCAATATTGGGCCGGGTCGGGGGGATAAATGGGCCGCAGGTTTGAGTTGGAAAAGGGAATTGAGATGGGCCTTTTAGAATGTTGTTGGAATGTATGAGTGTGTACTGTATGGAACGGGCTGAAGGGGAAATTATTGTATTGATGTTGTTGGAAGAAAAGTCTTGTCTTGAAGAAAAAAGTCTATCTAACTTAAAAATTAGCCAATGCTATTTAGGGTTGACCATTTGAATGGGAATTGGTAAATGATGACTCAGAAATATAGCCAAATTGAATAAATTAGTGGATTCGATTAAACCATTAAATAAGATGAATTAATATAATTAACTAACGAGCTTCTTCATCTTAACAAAATAAAATAATTAACTTAATTATAAAATAATTAAACTAATTGTCTTAAAAGTATAACTATAATTAAGACTAGATTACATTAATAAAATGTTTAACTCATAAGCATAAAAAATGACGTATCTCAATTAGTAAAATATAATAATAAACTAATTGAATATGTGTGCCTATATAAAACACGTTAATCACATCATTTTAAAAACTTGAGAAATATTTTGAGTTTTTCACAAAACCAATTATTTCAAATTGTTTGAAAAATTAGGAAGCTCAGAAATTAATTCCTATCGTGGCGGGTCAAAATTGGGTGTCAACAAAGGTTAGGTGTGTCTCAGGAATTTGGGGCATAGGCTGGGGGTACTTATGCATTTTCCCTTTATAAAAAACAAATATTTTAGGTGTATTTTTTAATCTTTTTATTTGACCCTCTCAATTACACTATTGATCTTATGTGTTAATTCATTTAGTTATATTCTCAATATGTTGTCTCATATACAAGTCTAAATCTCGTTTTCCCCGAGGCTTATTTTGATTCTATAATGTAGTGTATGACTATCTTATTTAGTTATTTTTTTAAAAATATTCTATTTACTTAATTACATTTTCAACACGGCCTATCACATTCAAACGTGATCGTCTTCAATTTTGTACATCAATTTGTGTACGTAAAGAAGAGTTTGTCCATCTTCGAAAAGATAAAGTCACGTAAAACCTTTAATATAGAGGCTTCAATCATCGTTAGGATTCAGGGAAAGGAGAATTTACATTTAAAAAAAAAAAAG
Source organism: Solanum gracilifrons (assembly GCA_029582605.1). NCBI lineage: Eukaryota > Viridiplantae > Streptophyta > Magnoliopsida > Solanales > Solanaceae > Solanum > Solanum gracilifrons. The sequence continues at coordinate 9,202 of JAJOOH010003683.1, read as the reverse complement.
ATTCATAGTGATTAAGATAGCTCAGCTGAACTAAAAAACTTTATGTGATTCAAAAGTGAAGAGGGAAACGGTATAAAAGGAACCGATCCACTCATCGGATTCATGACCTAAAGATTACAGGTTCGAATCATTTCACTATTCCAGCCTAATCATTAAAATATTGTTCACAGGGATAAAAAGCCAGTAATAAGAGAAATGCATAGAACTAAGTGTTTCAAATATATGACATTTAAAATGATTGTAATACTTAAATATACAAACGCAAAGCGCAAACAATTTTACTAATGAATTGTTACAAAAATAATTACCTTGGAAACTTCTTGAAGCACCCCTGAAGTTTGGTTTAATCCAAATGAGTCCACCAAATCTCCAAACAACGCAGGCAAAATAATCTGAGCTAGTCCAGTTCCAAAAGCACCAATTGTTCCCAAAAACATCAATATTATGTCAATATTATCAGCAAATGAAAAAAGTTTGTAAAATGCAATAGTATTAGTATTAATATTTCTCTCTTTTTTAATTTCATTTGCCTTTTGTGACATTTTTTCACTAAATATTGAAGAGGACCCTTCAAAACTATTGTTGTTATTAGTCATTTTTGGTCCTCTAACAATTAATTGTTGAGCAAACAAGTAAGATATATTTGTAGATGGAATTTAATGTATTAAAATGGAATAATTAAATAAGAAACAAAATGCTTTGAGATTTTTTCTAGGATATTCAAAAGATTAATAGTTGGCTAATGAATCACAAAATATATATATGGCAGCTGTGAAGTACTATAGTTTATTGATGAACAATCAACAATTAGTCACTCATTAGTTATCGGTATAATACGTATACGTGTTATTTAGTTTGATCACAAGTAGACACTTAAATTTGTATAAAATTGAAAAAATAGACAGGATATTATTTGTCCTATGTTGCATCCTACCATGACAATTCGTGTCATACATGTATTATGTCTTGTAAGATGTGTGTGTTTACTTATTTAATTTTATACAAGTTTAAGTGTCGATTTGTGCACACCCAAATTTGAAGGACATGGATGTCAACTGAAGACAAGTTAAAGGGCATAGTTATGTATTATGTCTTAGTTATGTACTTTGTGTTTTTTGAAAATGTCAAGATCGATATCCTTGTGGGGGATTGTTGGATTTCGTAAGGTGTGAATCAGAATTGAATAGGTGTTTTCTCGAAAAAATATGTGGAGAAAGGATGCAATTTGAATAGTGCATTTTCACATTGAATATGTTGTGACTTTTTCTGACAAAGAACAATAACATATGTTCACACTATTTTTTGTTGACTATAAATATAAATTGCTTCTTCAATTTTTTAGTTAAATTTTTAGTTAAGTAAATTCTTGATTACCTGTTGTATTCATTGTACGCAACATCAAAGCGATTTATCCATTTCATCTTGAAAGAAAATAATCATATACCTCGAATACTAAGAAGGGATTAAGTTTTTTAATTATTATTTTTTATATTCAGTAAACTTGGATTTTTATTTTTTATTTTTTATTAAAATTGATATATCAACTCACAGACTTGCACGTTGTTTAATAAACTTATTTAAATGGAACAAGCAAACACGTCATGCAATAAATTAATTACTTTCTTGATGTTTAAATTACCAACATGATTTTTTAAAAATAATTAGCATAAATCTTTGATATGGTTGATTATATTCTCTTAATTATTAAAAATCAAATTATTTAATGGAACAAGAACGCACGTCATTTCCTCTAAATTTAATAAAATTATTATACTGATGGTCAACAATTATTTTTATATATTTTCCTCTCCACATTGCTGTACTTTTTTAATTGAATTTTATTGCTAACTGACGCATAAAATTTCATACTAAGTCAAACTAACTCATATAAAATGGGACGAGAGGGAATAATTATTTTGCTAGCCTATATAAGTGTGAATATGGAAGTGTAAGGGCACATTCAAACTTTTTGAGAGCTAAAATGGCATCATCAACAATTCTTTCTAGGAAAATGATTAAACTTTTATCCCCTACTCCTCCTCCACTTAGACAACACAATCTTTCTTTCATGGATTGCATAAATCTTCCTCAATATTCACCATTTGCCTTCTTATACCCCAAACCTGAAAATTATAACAAAATACAAATATCACAAATTCTTGAAAACTCCCTTTCAAAAGTATTATCCTCTTATTATCCCTTTGCGGGACGAATTAAGGATAATAATACCTACGTCGATTGTGATGATATAGGTGCTGAGTATTTAAATGTCAAAATCAATTGTTCAATGTCTGAAATTCTCAATAACCCTTCTAATGATGTTGTGGATGTAGTTTTCCAACAAGACTTGCCTTGGTGTAGTACATTGAATCGAAGTCCACTAGTGGTTCAATTAAGTCATTTTGATTGTGGCGGAATAGCAGTCAGTGCATGCATATCACATAAAATTGCTGATGGATATAGTAGCTTTAAATTCATTAATGATTGGGCCACTACAGCTCGACACGTGGATTTCAGGCCATCTCCTCAGTTCAATGCATCTACTTTTTTCCCACTAATGGATGGTGCCCCAAATATTATGTCTATAAATGCTTTACCTGAATCACAACGACACGTGTCAAGAATATACAATTTCTCATCCTCGAATTTAGGAAGACTCAAAAAAAGTATTACAGGAGTACAAAATCCAACTCGCATTGAAGTTGCCACATCACTTATTCATAAATGTGGGCTGACTGCATCTATGGAAAATTTGGGCTTGTTTAAACCATCTCTAATGAGCCATGTAATAAATTTACGCCCTCTAATTCCACTAGACACAATAGGAAATGCAACATGTTTCTATAGCACAATAGCAATGACAGAAAATGAGTTTGAGTTGTCTAACTACGTTGCTCAAATGCAAAAAGTTAAACAACAAGTTCAAAACGAGTTGAAGAATCTAGCTATGAATCAAATAGCCCCATATGCACTTGGAAAAATGAAAGGTGTTGTAGACATGATGGAGAAGGATATATTTGATATTTATTTATCAACAAGTATGTGCAATTTTGGATTATATAATAAGACTAATTTTGGATGGGGTAGGCCTATAAAAGTTACACTTGCAAAATATCCAATGAAGAAAAGTATCTTGATTTTGGATGACCCAAGTGAAGAAGGGATAGATGTACAAATCACTTTACCGGAAGATGAAATGTCACTTTTTCAAAAGAACAAAGAGCTTCTAGAGTTTGCTTCTCTAATTGTTGAATCAACCAAATAAATTTAAGGGTTTGTATTTTATTTTATTTTTTATTTTGAGAATGTTTTACGAGTTGATTTAAATTTTATATTTCTATTTCAATTTAATTACTTTTGGATCATGTAACTGAGACACACAAATTTTATTGGATTTAATTCATACAAAATTTGGATTAAATCCATGTTTATTTGGGTTGAATGATTAATTTGGGCTTTACAAATAAATAAGTCCATTTTTATTATATTCAAATTCAAGGTTCATTTCACCTTGAAGCCCAAACACATGTCACGTGTCACAATGACTAGGCATCCAAGACCAACAAGGTGTCGCCACATATCCAAATGAGGTGGTAGTCCCAGTCAAATGCAAGTACGAATCACAATGCGCCAAGTGTCAAAATGACATTCTTTGGCCAATCACAAGTAACTTTGTTCACTCCTTACAACTATAAATAGGGGATAGACATGACATTCAAAGGGAGGGAGAAAACTCTTCAACAAGCATTCTGCAATTGGAGAAAGCTACATCAACTACATAGCTCTTCGAAGGAGTGATCAACAGAGTTCTTCCCGGAGATCGACTTGCAACAACGAAGTGCTTCCCGATGTTCCCGGAGATCAAATACATCTCAAGGAGGTCTACATAAGCTACAACATCAACTGCATAGCTCTTTGAATGAGTGATCAACGGAGTTCTTCCCGGAGATCAACTTGCAACGACGAAGTGCTTCCCAACGTTCTCTGATATCAAATACATCTCAAGGAGGTCTACATCATCCTACATTCGATAAATACGCTACTGAAGACCCTCGAATCACGGAGAAACTTAGGAGAGAAGAATCAAGAGAACAACAGAATTGTACTCACAAAGATTCATCAATAAAAATCACATTTTCTTTTATTTAGTTTGCTTGCAGTTAATTTTTAGCGCTTACGAAAATTTGTTGCGAACAGTAACATTTTTATGATTTGATGAATTTGACATCGATATTATATATATATATATATACTAGTCATGCTTTATGCTTGATATAGTATGATAGCCTGGTACGGGTCAAGTCAGATCCTTTGCGTCTTATGCTCTCAACATAATGGTGATGGCTTAATATAAAAAAAATAAAATGAAAGGCTCGACTAATTCTTTTCAATTATTCTAGTAGAAATGAAATCTTTCCAAATCCCAATAATTAATCTAATTAATTTTTTTTTTTTAAAAGAAATCAATTTTATATATATATATATATATATACTAATTATATGTTGCTTCATTAGTTGAATATTCAAGATTTAGCTTAAGAAGATTGCTAATTCCTCAAAATACTCTTAGAACGTGTAGTGTCACGTAGAAGAAAAGGGTAACATGTTCTAATACTTTTGATAGGATAATATCATATATTATATGTGCATGTTGTTGGATGATTTGTGTAAAGTGTGAACTAAAAAGTCTTTTTTTCGTCTCATTGATAGAATAAAGGGAAAATGATATTAAGAAAGAGAAAAGACATAAATTTTGTGGGGGTCCTATTGCTCATTATTCTTATTTATAATGAATTTATCATCCCATTATGAGCCTAGGTGGCAGCTAAAGTGTAGTTCAATCGTCATTGGTGTGTGAGTCAAGCCAAAAAATAAATAAATATTTATTTTAACATTTTTTAAGGGAAAAAAACTTAATTTAATTAGAAATATTATTTTATTTTCATTACTTTTTTTGTTTAATTGAACTTTTTCAATTCATTCTTTTCCACTATCTTCTTCGCCCAAATTCAAAAATCCAATTACCTTTTCTTTATCTTCTTCAACTTAGAAAATCTGTTTACTTCATCCATTTTTATTACTTTTTTTCTTATCTCTTACTTTTCTTTGTTTCTTTTTCTTCTTTTATCCTTTTTTTTTAAAATAAATAAATGGGAACTCCATTATTCGATTGATTAGAGAGTACTATGAAACTACACTTTTGTTTTTATTTTTTGTCTGAATATAGAACTTCATTACCTTGCTTTAGTAACTTGAGAGCTGAATTGATTTGGTTGTATTTATTTACTTATAATTTTTCACTGATGAGTAATGTTAAAAAAAAATCTATTGTAATGGAATTTCGCTGCATCACTATACTATTGTTGAAAAGAAGATGGTAGATTGGAGTGATTATTAATGTTTAATTTAATAGTTATTTTATCAATTTTAAGCTAGCTTTAGTGATGATTTAGTGGTGGAGATAGTGTTATAACAGGGCAGCATCATGGAGGTGTTGAAGGCGGCAATGACTAGTACTTTAGAGGGTTTACCGCAAAGAACAAAGGATTTGAGTAATGAAGGTTCAAGAAGAAATAGGAAAAAATAAAAATAAAGTTAATAAAATTAGGAAAAATGAAAATGAAACTAAAAAATAAAAATTAAGAAAATTTAATACGTGGCAAACAACAATTGGTGCGTGATTGCTCTTTTTTTCTTGCAAATGAGGTTGGGTGAAAAGTTGGATATTTATAACACTCTTAAATTGTTCAATGAGGTAATAGGACACCCACAAAGTTAAGGTGTCTTTTTGAAAATTCGAGACAACTTCAGTGGTGACTTTATGTCTTTTCTCTATTAAGAAACTATTTCTCTTTAACTCTTAAAAGGTTAAGAAGAGAGTGTCCCGTTGATTGCTCGGATTTGACAAATGATGGGATAGACAAAATTTATTTATCATTCTCATTAATTAATTTCTTTTTCCTAATATTAATTCATAGAATTATTTAGTAATTGATTTACATCAGTAATTAAAAAAATTGCAGAAATACTTTTTGAAAGGACCTGTTCCTTTCCCATAGGCACCATGTATATTATAAGCATATGAGTCTATTCTGAACAAGTGCGTTCACACCTATTCAACGCATCACATGCATGGTATTTTTGTATCTGAAGGGTATGTTGTACTTTAAGGGCTCGTTTGCTTGTTACTTGGGGATTAGTTATTCCATCTTTAACGATAAATAAAAATAACATTATAATTTTAGGATAATTGATTTTGTGATTAGTAATTCTACAATTTTATCTCAACTAATATGGAATAACTTTCATCCAAAAATTAATTCCGAGATTTGTTATTTTTTATCATTCGAGCCAAACGAATCCTTAATGATATTATAGTCCGAACATAACAACCATCTAACTATAACAATTAAGTTTTTTCTTTTTTATGTTATACTTTACTTTTCTATAATAATTTTTTTTTACATATAAAAACAACAACCGTCTTTATAACAAATTAAATATACTATTTATAAAATTATCCCTGTATATATAACAACTATATTTTTGGTAATTAATATATATATATATATTAACATTTTTTATAGAAATATTATCTCTAAGATTGTCAATAATAGATCTACAAATTTTGACCAAATATTTTGAATGTGTGCACATTTTATGTATTGTTGTGTAATTTCATTATGCATTGAACTTGTGGTAATCATATTTATGCTGACTGTAATGTCAAGTATATCTACCAAGATGTGTTGGGTTTTGAAAGGTGTGAATGGAAAATGAAGAGTTGTGATTTTTATGAAAAGTTGCGACTTTTATAAAGAGTTTGTGACTTTTATGAAAAGTTGCGACTTTTATAAAGAGTTTGCGACTTTTATGAAAAAGTTGTGACTTTTATGAAAGGTTGTGACCTTTCCGAAAGATTGTGATTTTTCCAAAGGTTTGTGACCTTTCCGGTAAGGCACAATAAGAACCTTTTCACACTATCTTTTGTTTTCTATAAGTTGAGGGACTTCCTCTCATTTTAAATGAACCAATTTTCTAGACTTCTTCTACTATTACTATTAAATCTAGTATTCTAAGTGTACTTTATTGCCGTTGAGTGGTTTGCTGACACCGTAATTTTAGGTACCGATACACCGGTGAGTTAGATCGTTCTATCCTGGGAGGATATATTCCATTAACCTCGGGTACTTAAGGAGAATAATTTCCTTAAGGGGACACTGTGCATTCAGTGGACTCGATTTTCTTCTTTAAGAAAAATATTTTGTATATTGTTTCTATTCTGTTTCTGATTCTATTTTCTCTACTAGTTTTAATTTTCTAGTTTTGAAAATACTCTTTAAACTTTATTATTTCTTATCAAGTTCTTCAAAGTTTTTGTTTTAAGTATCTTAGGAATACAAGATGAGCAACAAGATGTCCTTTAATTTCGTGGCAATTAACATGTCATGTGAAAAATTGAATTTAATTAAAATGTTGTCAAAAAAGAAAAGGGACCTTTTTAAAAAAAAATAGACTAAAAATAAAAATATATTAGAATATGTGACACATTTCGAATTTCGAAATTCAAACAAGTCTATCTTTGACCGTAAATTTTTCATTATAAAAATTAAAGATTCCATGAGCAAATTCTCGATCAAACTTAAATTGTTTGACTGTCAAAAACAAAATGTATCACATAAATTGAAACAAAATGTATAATTTATTTTACTAGCTAGCCTATATAAGTGTGATTATTGTGGAAGTGTAAGGGCACATACATTCAATACTTTGGAACATAATTGTATTCATCTTTGATTGAGAGATAAATTATTGCAAATGGCAACAGCTTGTTCCAAAGCAGGGGCGGATGTACCTTGAATGAAGGGGGTTCATCCGAACCCCCTTCGTCGAAAAATTACACTACATATATAGGATTAAATTTTGAATATATGTGTATATATATATTATTGAACCCCCTGAACATACACCAAAGGTGTAGCTCAGTGGCGTTGGGGGTTCAGGAATTTGCTCTACTGCACGCGAGGTCGCGTGTTCGAATCCGGGCAGAGGCATTTTGTTTTATCAGCTTATTTCAGGCGTTTTATTTTTTGAAAATAAATAATAATGCAATCAGAAAATGATGTTTAGTTCCAAAAAATTAAAATGCTGATTGGGAATTTAGGATTTACTAGTTTAATCCCTAATTATAAAGTCAAATATTAAAAAATCCGTTTCCTCTTGATTTGACCGTTTAATCCGATCCGTTTATATCCGATTCGACCCGTTTATTTGTGGATATTATTTACGTGATTAATTTTTTTTGAACCCCCTTGATGAAAATCCTCCCTCCGCCACTGTTCCAAAGTATTGAGAGACATTATTATAGGCCGACTCAAATTAAATACAAGTAATACGTAAGTTAAATAGCAAGTAAACCCAATTTCAACACTTTAATTTAGGACTACAAGATTAAATTTTATTTTATTTTTTCTTAAATTTCGTGTCAAATTAAATTAAGTCATTCTTTTTTAAACTAAAGGACTATAACCCTGAAAAATCTTTTTTTTTTCATGTATACATTATGGAAGCAACTGACCAACGTGCAGATTGGGCAAAATCTCATCTCAGGTTTAGTAATGAGAGAAATTGAATGAGGGAGCAAACTTTAATCTAGTATTAGTTGGATATGCAGAACTTGAGTTAGTAGGCTGTGGTATTAAACATGTCACGTAGAAAATTAAAATTTAAAAAGTTGTGCAAAACAAAAAGGGATATTCTTTTTGAAGTGGACTATAAAAATAAAAGTATGACAAAAGAATTGAAATGAAGAAAATATTATTTATAAAACCGTTGTTCAATAAAACACAATAAAAAAGACAGTAGTGGTGATGTTCGGCATGGTTGTGAGGTAGTGGCTGATCGTGATGGTTAGTGATGGTGAGTTGGTGACGAATGATAGTAGTAATGTAATACTAGTAGCTTGTGGTGATTGTATGATGGTGGTGGATCATGATATTAGATGGTAATAACTAACGATAGTATGTACAAGGTTACTTTTGGAAGAATTTTTAGTGCAACATCTTAATAATGATTTTAAGAACATGCATAAATAAGATCAAGGAAAAAAAAAAAGAAATGCACTAAATATATTGCAACCTAAAGAACTCAATTTTTACCCCTTTTAAGTGGAAACATATGAAGCTTTAAAAGTATCATAATC
>JAJOOH010003681.1:0-15145 GCA_029582605.1 Solanum gracilifrons | reverse complement strand
TATTTTATATATATATATATATATATATATATATATATATTTCTTTTAATTTCTGATTTAATTTAACTGTCCGATCAAACGATCGGACGGCCCAAATTGTTTTCTTCTTTTCCAAAATAGTACGCCGTTTCAGACTTGTCTTTCCCAAGAATCCTCATCTTCCCCAGATGCTCACCTCCCCCATGCCTCTTTCGACCTATCCCATCAAGGTCGGCCATGAACCGCCGAAAAACAACAAAATCCGGCGGTCTCCAACATCATCCACTCCCCCATCGCCTCACAACTTCTCCTCCTTCCCCAGGCGCTGCCTTTCCCCATGCCCCGTCATTCCTTCGTCCCGTCAAGTTCAGTCATGAACCGCCGGAAAACAACAATATCCGGTGGTTTCTTGCTTTATGTCTCCTCCATCACCCCTTTTTTGATGAAAAGAGCTATGCCGCCTATCCCTGAACCCAACGGCTCCAAAAATCTAAAAAGTTGATGTTGATTTGATTTTAGTTGCAGTCCTCCGTCCCCAACGATTTTTAGATTTCAAATCCGACTTTGAAGTCCGATTTCACCTATAAAAGAACAGAATCGAGAAAAATCCAAGAACACCGAAGAATCGACTAAAAATCATCCAGAAAAGGTTCGAAAAATCACCCAGCAATAGAGAAAGGGCAATAGATTTTAAATTTATTATCATTGTTTTCTGTTTTCGTTTCTTTTTTTTTGAGTTGAGGTTCGAGAAAGTTTAAAGTAGAATTCTTGACGTCAAAGCTTTAGTTTGCTGCTCAACACAATGTAATATTCTTCCTTTTTTCGCTTCTCTGTTATTTAATTTCAAGAAAAACATTTTGTGTTCTGATTGTTGTAGGTTTTGTTTGTAAGTTATTTTGTTTGAACCAGTCTGCTAATCGTTTGCATCTTCACGATCTGTGTTAATATTTCTTTGTTTAAATTTGCTTCAAAAATGGGTTTATAGATTGACTGTTTTGCAGCTTGTTTCTTTCCAACAAGAGTGCTAGTATGCCCTTTGTTGTTAGCATCTTAAATCTGTCCAGTCGATCATATGTTTAGTGTATTTCATCCTTAACCCTGATTCTGTTTTGATACATCCTTCTACTTGCTTAATTGTCGCTTTAACAAGATTACCTCTCCTTTTTTTTTCTTAATCCTAAGGCATCTAATTCGTCTTGTCGTAACTTATTACATAAGTATAAACATGGCGTTTCCGTTAAGCTTCATTTTAAGTTTTGAAACCTCTACTTACTGGTATTGATCTTGCCGAATTAGGCTTATCTTATCTAAGTTGGTCGACCTATCTCTTTGACACCAGTTAATGTTATGTGTTTTGATGATTTTTATTTCTTTGGCCTTCTTTATTTCAGTTAATAATCCTCTTATTTTAGCCTTGTTTGTTAAGTTTTTTTTTTTTTTGTAAAGGATTAGATGTCCTTAATTATGAGCCCACTTGAAGTTTGCCTTAATATTTATTAAGAGTAGTGTGTGGTTCCTTTGTTTATTTTTTGGTAATGGCTGTTCGAATTTCATATTTTATATATGATTTGATTTAATGTCAATGGTTATTTTTGCTTGGAAAGTTACAAGGTTCTGATTCTAAAAAAATGTCTCTTCTTCCTTAAATACAACAATCATTTTCAGTAATGATATGTGGTTTGACATGGCTATTGCATTTGGGTCAATAGTGTGATCATTTTATTTTGTAAGTTTTAGCCATCTGATTAATGACAGTCCTTATTTGAATAATCGGTGTCCCCTTTACTGTTTCTTTCTCTGTTCCTTTGGAAAATTTAAGTTTATTCGTTTAAGCTTACTATGTCCCCCGTATTTGTTGAGTGTTGTAATAGGACTCATACATACTTGATTCTATTCATAATATATAGATTAAACTCACTATCTAAAGTTCCAATCATTATTCAGAATGTGTTTTGTTTAGAGCCATTTGTGTTCCTCTTTTGACTAACAAGTGAAATGAACTGGTAACAATTTTGTTATGCTAGATGTGACCTTCTTTCTGGATAATTGGTTGTCTTTGAAATCTATAGATTTTTGTATTTTAATCTCATGAGCATTAAGTTGAAGAAAACAAACTTTACTACTAGGTATTGGTTTGAACTTTGAATAATCATTGCATATTTTTAGACCTAGTTGGGAATTGAAGTTATAAGATTTATGAATGACCATTATCTCATTAATAATATTTTACAAGCTTAACGCAGTTTAATGTCTAAATTTTTATTCTGGAGTAGTAGGGTTGGTAGAACCTTTCTATTTCATAATATGTAGAGATAGTATCACATGCCCCCATGAAATTGCACTTAAGCATGATATTGTTTCCAAGCATGCACGAGAGGGTATAGACACATTTTAGTTTGTCATTGAGGACATCGTTTTCTGGCATACCAAGACTGGTTTTGTATATAAATATATTATATCTGACTTGCTTTTGATCCTTAGAAGCATAATACTCATTTTTATTTAACTCATCTAGAATTAAGACACTAATCTTTATCTCTTTATTTTTTCTTATGTCTCATGTACAACCGGAGAGCTGGAGTTTTTACTTTAGAACTCGTTATTGGCCTAAAATATTAGGCCAACAACAATTAGGATCACCGCAATGCTTGGAATCTCATAAATAAGAGTCTAATGTTCCCCAGCCTCTCTTTTGTTGCCTTATGTTGTTTTTGATATGTTGGCTAACTTTTACTCTTAAGTTTCGTCGTTCTACTTATATTGCTTTTTTGATATGTTGGCTAACCTTTACTCTTAATTTTTGATACATTGCTTGTCTTTTTATTTTTATTTTTTTGAAGATCATTCAAGTGAGCCAATATTTGTTTGCTTGTGAATTTAGTTGAAACATTTTTAGAACAAATGATGCAAACAACATTTTTTTAAGAAATGGGTTAGCATTTTTACCTATAATACTCTTTTACGTTTTTTTTAAGTTGAAGAGAAGGGGTTTATAGTTTAAGAATTTTCCAAATGAAGTTTCAAAGGTTAAAATAATCCTAGTGTTTCAAAATTGGGGAAAAGAAGTATATACCGACTTAGGCCTTTATCTTAAGGAATAGGAAAACTTATCATCTAAAATTCTTAATTGAAGTTTTAAAAGGGTGAAATAATCTTCATTTAGGTATTTAAGTAGGAAAAAATAAAACTCATGGATTGGGACTCTCAAATAAATTTGAGATTAGTTTAGAGGCCAAAATAATTATTCTTTAGAAATATATTAGGCTCAAAGAATTACCCTCTAGAAAAATATTTTGGGAAGTAGGCTTATATATTTAACAAAAAAAATAAGTGTAACTATGGAATAAGTCTCGATAGTTAGGCCTATTTTTTAGATCAACCTCTTTATGAAGAAATTACATTTACTATTATTACTATCTCTATTTTTAAATCACATGTAGTTAAAAAATATTTTTTATTTCTTAACATACTATTTCATGATTTTAAATGTGCCAATAGATTCAAAATACAAGGTATATACATATACATGTCATGCACATAAAGGTATAAATTCTATATTATTATTTTTTTCTCACATAACCTATTACTTTTATCTACTATCCTTTTTTACAAGTGCTATTTATTTATTTTTTTATAAGTTATAAATCCCTACACTTAAATATACATATTATTTTACTACATCTAATCTATCGTCAATTTGGCCGTACATGTAAATAAAATAATAAACATTTTTTTTATAAAAAAAAAAAAAAAAACATATATGAGTATACTATACTTTGCAACAAATACATTTAAGATCGCAAACTTCATATGGTATTTTGACATGTAGTATTATTACTATTTGTTTTATTTATTTATTTGTTTGAAAACTCCATTTTATGTATTTTTATTCAACGTTATATATCATACATATTACTACATATTCACACATACTACCATTCTATCTTATTTTACTTAAACTTTAATTTTATATATAAATAAAAATGACAAATCTTTATATCTTTTAAACTCAACATTTATTTTGGATACATTTATATAAGATACATACATATTTTCTTAACAAATAAAATTGTCATACATGTTTAGTACATTCATTTATTTATTTTTTACCGTATGATAAACATACTAATATTAATTTAATAGACATATATTTGTTATACCTTGTATTATTTTTACTCTTTTCTTAAACTAATAAAATTTACTTATCATTGATTTTAAAGCAAATAAATAAACAAGTTTTCTCTTAATTATATTTTCCTAAATTGAGTTTAAGGACTATCTTCGGATAGGCTCTGAGGGATGCTTAACATCTTCCTCTCGAGTAACCAAAATTCTTACTCAGAATTTCACTGGTTTCGCAAATCAAAACAGAGTTTACATTTATATATTTTACATACATAAAATAGTTTTTTTAATATTTTCCTTATGATTTAGGTAGCGACTCTAAAACAAACAAAACAAAACAGTTTTTTTCCAAAATCAGAGCGTCAGCCGTATTATGTTGTAAACTATTTCGGCTAAGTTCGAAATAGGGTGCGACACCTTGGCGACTCTGCTGGGAAATTTACTTAGATTTTAACCTTAGAAAAACGCAATTTAGGAACAACATTTGTGATTACGTGTTTATTTTTTATCTTGCTATTGATATATTACTTTCACTAAAAGGTCGCAAGTGAAATCCAAGCTTGTGTTCCTTATTTGTTTTAAAACAATACTTGTTACTGCTTTTCCTACATTGTCATTTGCACATTCTATTGATTCTTGGCCATACACCCACACACTGTACACGCGAGGGGTGTTCCTGCACTCCTCCGAAACTTTCTTTGGATTCCTTAGTTTCAGAGTTAGTGCAGTTAAGATAGTGCACCTTCTCGCAATTACTCAGTCCACTCTCTATCATCTAGAAAAAAAGCTTACTTTTTAAAATAGGTCATGCTGCATAGCCTTAGGCAAGACATTATACGGTATTGTCGTTGCATTTAGGAAACCACCCAAATGTCAATGAGTTTCTTCTTTAAAACTCGAGACATAAGCTTTGTGTGAAATTGATATAAATTATCTAAACTTAAACACTTAACAGATTTGGAGCAAATAAACTCATTACACCCTTTACCTCTTTTCAGATGAACCTCAACCAAGACTTGTCGAATATCCAAATAGTCGTTTCAGCACCCCACATTCTACAAAATTGGTGGCAAAATATCTGCAGGATACACGGGGCAGAGATTCAGGGGCATTTAGGAGCATTATTGTCGTTTCTGGGGACACAATGCGATAAAGTCTTTATCACTCAGCTAATGGGGTTTTGGGAACCGAGCACCGTAACCTTCAAATTCCTGAATTTTGAGATTACTCCTCCACTAGAGGAGTTCAGTAGTCTTATCGAACTACCAATTAGAGGGAGGCTGCCAGTGATCCCCTCAACTATCTGTACATGTGACTTTCTAAGTCTCTTGGATCTACACATATTTCGGTCATTGAGATATGTAGACGGCGGACATGTCGAGTTAGATTATTTCTTCCAGAGGTTTGGGCATTTGGAATGTTACTATGAATATCAACGTGAATTTGAATGTACTCGTGGAGCATGGGAGCATATGAAGCCAAGAGTATTCGTTATGGCTTTCTTAGGAGTTATGGTGTTCCCGATAAGGTCCAATTCTATTGACATCAACATATTGCCGATGGTTATAAGCATCTTCAACGATCTACAAAGATTTACTTTGGTGCCTATAATCCTCGCCGAAGTTCTTCGTTCAATGACAGCCTGCATTAGGGGACACGATTTCTTCAGAGGATGCAACATATTGCTACATATTTGGGCAAGGGAACATTTCTACCAACGTGATCCACAAATGGATTACTACATAGGTGCTCTTAACAAGATCGAAAGCCACGAAAACCGTCTCCAAAATTGGGTGGGTGCGCCAACGGGAAGGGAAGAATAGCGCACATTTTGAACAACCTCACGGGAGATGCCATCCAATGGAAGTTCTCTTGGTTAGTAAGATTGGCGTTTGCAAGGACTCGATACTTTTTCTTTATCGAGTTAATTGGGCTCAGAGGCATCCAACCATACCTCTTCGGGTTATCCGGCAGTTTGGAGTTATCCAAGACATTCTGTTATGGTCAATAATGGGATCACATGAAGATGCATTCACTTCAGTCTCGCTGGAACGGATAAGAAATATGCAAACCGAGTGGGAATCCATAATCGATTTAGAAATAGGAGAAGAAAGATGGTGTACGCCAGAGTATTACGCTTGGCGGAATACCGTGAGTCATATGGCTCGTCCAAGCACACACGGACATTGGGGGTTTGTAGACAGACAACAAATTGATTGGATCAGAGAATCAGTGCTCCTTCACATGGGGTTCACTACACCCATGTGCAATCAGATAATTTTGGGATCCGTCGATTACTTAATCCAGAAAGAAGACCCAGAAGAGATCATAAAGAGGACCCAGAAGAAGACCCAGAAGAGGATCCTGAAGAGGACCCAGAAGAAGATCCTGAAGAGGACCCAGAAGAAGACCCAGAATAGGATCCTGAAGAAAACCCAAAAAAGGACCCCGAAGAGGACCAGAAGAAGAAGTGTGGGAAGATCACATGGAGGTTTCTGAGATGGGTTCTAATGTCTATGACCTAAGAGATGGAGGGGTTATAGACATATCATTCGAGCATGGCCCTGAAGAGTCTCCAGAGTATCACCCGGGTCCGTACTATGACGTGGACGATGATGATGATGATGCTCCAACCTGGCCGTAGATCATCTTTCTTCTTTGAATTCTCTCATAAACTCTTTAAAGGCCGTATAACCTATCCCTCTTGTATGCCTTATGGCCACCCCTGTAGTTTCATTTCTTCAGCTTCTGACCGCTTACATCGTTGTAATAGCCAAACCTTAATCAATGAAGTTATGTTTGCTCCAAATCTAAAATGTGTTTAAATGGATCATTTATTATCAAACTAATTGCAACGTAGGCCTACCTCAGGCAAAAAGAGGTTCGATATTAGGTCGCGCTTTGAATGTCGCCAAATTGGCGTATATATGTGTTACTTATTTGTTACAGCTTTCAATATTCCCCAAACTAACATAGTTTTCCTTTTCTTTACTTATCCCCAAAAGTACGTTGATTTGTGTCGACTTGCAAACTGGTTGACTCACGATACAACCTTCGATCATAAGGAAAAATGAGTGATAAAGACGAGTTCAACGCTGCTGCAAACATAATAGTACCTATTAAGAATCCCGAAGTTCTCGAAGTATAGCTAACATTCAAAACGAGGAGAAAATGGCTCACATGGAACAAGAACTTGAGATCTTGAGGGAAGAATTGCGTCAAGTGCGAGACTTGACCAAACTATCTGCGACCACTTTCCCTACTTTGAAGACACCTATCTACTTCTCAAAGGTTGACTTGCCTTCTGCCGACTTACCAAATAAGCCTGAACTTACACAACAGGCTCCTACTCACGGTCGAGTTCCACCAGCTTCTCCAACCGCAGTCAGGACCGTTCCTGACCTTTCTAATTGTAGCCCTACCATACCTACAATGCAGCAAATACTTGGGGATGTCGCCGCTCCCTATGAGCCATATGTTCCACCCGTATATGCCGCTGGGGCTCCTACCTTCACTATGCCAGCTATGGTTAATGTCCCATACGAGGCCGATCAATATGAAGAAATGGAGAAAGATGCTCGATTGAAAGAAGATGCATCGATAAATGCCCAACTTCAGGGTCTGAGAAAAGCATTGAAAAGCTTACAAGTCACTAGAGGGACAGAGAGTTTAGATTATGATGACTTGTGCATCCATCCAGACATTGACATGCCGGTAAGGTACAAGCCACCGAAGTTTGACATGTTCGATGGAAAGGGTGACCCTCACGTACATTTAAGGGATTACTGTGACAAATTAGTTGGTGTAGGGAGAAATGAGAAATTGAGGATGAAGTTGTTCATTCAGAGTCTGTCTGGAGAAGCATTAACCTGGTATACCCGCCAAGATCCTCGCAAATGGCATGACTGACAGGAAATGGCTGAGGACTTCATGACTCGTTTCAGATTCAATACTGAAATTACTGCTGACAGATTCTCATTGGCCAATATACAGAAGAAGCCATCTGAGAATTTCCAGGAATATGCACGACGTCGGAGAACTAAGGCCGCAAGGGTGCAACCACCACTAGATGAGAGTGAGCTTTCGAAGTACTTTATTCAAGCTCAAGAAGGCATCTACTTTGACAAGATGAAGTCAAAGATGGGTCAGAAGTTTGCAGAATTGGTCAAGATGGGAGACTTTATAGAGAAATATGTTAAATCTAGGAAGATTTAGTCTATGGTCGCATTGCAAGCTGCAAGTAGGGCTATACAATCAGGTTCCATTGGCGGGATAAAAAAAAAGGGAGGATGTTCAACTGTCACTTACCAACCAGGAGGACCATCTCATCGATACCCCAATAATCCCAAAATCGCTGCGCATACTTCATACGTTCCAGTGTATAATACCCAACCACACTATAATCCACCCCGAGCACCAGCATACCAAAATCCTCCAAGACCATATGTCTCTGTCCAACCACCAATTCACCAAAATAGACCAGTATATGCACCGAGACCATGTCCAAATCCTGAAGCTAGAAATGCTCGCGCTTACACACCGATTGCTGAACCCTATGCTCAATTGTTTGAGAGTTTGAGGACAGCGGGAGTGCTGCAACCAGTTAAAGGAAAACTTCCTGATCCAATCCCTCGTAATTTTGATGGGAACAAACGATGTGCTTACCACTCGGGAGTCCAGGGACACGACACAGAAGATTGTTATGGTTTGAAGAACCAGATCGAGTCTTTGATCAAGAGAGGAATAATCAAATACACTCCAGCACCTCCCAATGTGAACAACAATCCCTTGCCAAATCGTGAGAATCGGGAAGTCAACATGGTTACTCTGGATGACGAATATGGGACCCTCGACTATCAAACATAGATGAAACGGATGCCATGACATCTGCGGTGTAATCTGTTATTACTGTTCAACTAAGGGAACCTCTGACTGTTCAAACATATCTCCCAAGAGTTGTAGTGACCACTCTAGTTGCTAAGAAGCCCGAGTATGACACCAAAGCAGTCCCTTGGGACTATAGAGCAAGTGCCGAGGGCAAGATGATCGACACTGTCGTGGCTCAAGGGATGACTAGGTCGGGGAGGTGTTATGCCCCAGAGGACCTAAATCAAAGAGTTCTCGGAAAAGAACAGAATCCAAAGAAGAATATTACCGATGCTGAAGCCGCAGAGTTTTGGAAGAAAATGCAGTGTAAAGACTATTCGGTTGAAGAATAGCTGAAGAAAACCCCAACCCACATATACATTTGGTCTTTGCTTATGAGTTCTGAAGCTCATATGAGTGCTTTGATGGAGGTGTTAAGCAGAGTGATCATTCCAAAAGAGACCACAAGTGAGACCTTAGCTACAACGATTGGAAGAATAGTGGAAGCTAACAAGATTTATTTCCACGATAATGAGTTGCCTGTAGAAGGGGCTGGTCATAACAAAGCACTTCACTTCACATCACAGTCAAATGTTGTAATAAAATTGTGACTCGAGTTTTAATTGATGGTGGTTCTGGATGCAACATCTGTCCTTTCACCACTTTGAGAGATTTAGGCATTAATATGGGAGAGATAAGAGAAAGTCGTGTGAAAGTTAGAGCTTTTGATGGAGCACAAAGAAGTGTCATTGGAGAAATCTATCTCACATTGCAGGTAGGGCCGACTGAATTTCCCATTCTATTTCAAGTGATGGATGTATCGTCCAATTACAACCTGTTGTTGGGAAGACCATGGTTTCATATGGCAAAAGCGGTCCCTTTCACTCTTCATCAATGTGTAAAGTTTGAGTGGGGGCGCACAAAAGTTACCGTCCACGGAGAGCTTAGTCATCTCATTCATTCTGTTAATTCTATCCCAGTCACCAACGAGTTAGACGGAGCCACTTTTCACATTTTGGAAATCATGCAAGCTATAAAGGTCAATGAGGGAGCAGATCCCGAAGATACCAAGTTGTCAAGTACTGTGAAAATGGTTGCGTCAAAAATGTTAAAGTATGGATATCAACCTAAGAATGGACTTGGACCTAAGTCCAATGACATAGTTGAGCCGATCCAGCTGAAGCATCAGAGAGGCACCAACGGACTAGGATATGAGCCTGCCTCGGGAAGAGACTGTCACGGGTCAAGCGATATAATCTTTGTACCAGAACAAACTTTGATTCTAGATCAAGCTGGCGTTGATGACATTGTAGAAGGATTAGGCAATCTGTTCATGGACATGGCTGGAGAAGAGAAAGGGATAAATCTCAACAAGTTGACTATTCGTGATGCCAAACCTGGAGAAATCTTGCAAAATTGGACTACCAGCCCGTCCCTGTTTCGACCAGAGTCCTGGTAGTGTGGAAAAGTAGTCTTAATTTTAAAAATTCGCATGATCAAATTGAGGCTTGAATCATTCCCAATCTTCTGTTGCTTGCCTCTTCTAAAAGCTAGAATGCTTTGAAATAAAAGTCTTTATTTTCTTTTTTAAAAAATCTTGTTATTTTAAATATCTATTTATTTTTACTTACCTTTTGCACTTTTCAGCACTCATATTAATAAAAATCCTCGTTCAACGGTTATAACATGTAACGAATCCACCGAGCAAGGTGAAAATGATGAACAAGATTGCGAAGAGTATGATGAAAGCATGATGCCTGAAAATATGCCACACGAGATCGAGCAGGTTGAAAGTCAAAAGAAACCCAATATGGATTAAACAGAGGTTGTCAACTTAGGAGATGAGGAAATCGTGAAGGAGACACGAGTCAGCATACATTTGGAGGCTAAAAGAAAGCAAGAGTTAATAGAATTGCTTAAGCAGTATGTTGACGTATTTGCTTGGTCTTATGATGACATGCCAGGATTAAGCACTGATATTGTCTCGCACAAATTACCGACTGATCCCACTTGTCTACCTGTTAAGCAAAAGACAAGAAAATTCAAGCCGGATTTGAGCTTAAGGATCAAGGAGGAGGTAACTAAGCAAATTGAGGCGAACTTTGTAAGGGTCACAAATTACCCCACATGGTTAGCCAATATTGTGCTTGTGCCAAAAAAGGATGGAAAGATCAGAATATGTGTGGACTATCGAGATCTCAACAAGGCCCGTCCTAAGGATGATTTCCCTCTTCCAAATATTTATATACTCATTGATAATTGTGCAAAACATGAGTTGTAATCATTTGTCGATTGCTTTGCAGGATATCACCAAATCCTGTTGGATGAAGATGATGCAGAGAAAACATTGTTTATTACTCCATGGGGAGTGTATTGCTACAGAGTAATGCCATTTGGTCTCAAAAATGCCGGTGCAACCTACATGAGGGCCATGACTACCCTTTTTCACGATAAGATCCACAAGGAAATTGAAATGTACGTGGATTATGTCGCTATCAAATCCAAAAGAAGTTCAGACCACCTGGATGACTTACGAAAGTTCTTCGAGAGGTTGCGTAAGTATAATCTGAAGTTGAATCTAGCAAAGTGTGCATTTGGAGTACCCGCAGGAAAACTTTTAGGATTCACTGTTATCAGGACATGCATAGAGTTGGATCCATCAAAGATAAAGGCAATCCAAGAGCTACCTCCACCCAAGACCAGGAAAGACGTGATGAGTTTCTTGGGAAGACTGAATTACATCAGTCGGTTCATAGCTCAATCTACAGTGATCTGCGAACCCATATTCAAGTTACTAAAGAAGGATGCTGCCACAAAATGGACAGATGAATGCCAAAGGGCTTTCGATAGAATAAAAGAATACTTGTCCAATCCACCAATATTGGTCCCACCAGAGCCTGGAAAACCTTTGTTATTGTATCTATCTGTCATGGATAATGCATTTGGATGTGTATTGGGGCAGCATGATGAGACATGTAGAAAAGGGCAAGCCATTTACTATCTGAGCAAGAAGTTCACACCGTACGAGGCAAGATACACCTTGTTGGAACGAACATTCTGTGCTTTGACTTGGATTGCGCAAAAATTTAGGCATTACCTGTCTACATACACCACGTACTTGATCTCAAGAATGGATCCACTCAAGTATATCTTTCAGAAACCAATGCCTAGAGGTAAGCTGGCAAAGTGGCAAATTTTGTTGAGCGAGTTTGATATCGTGTACGTGACACAAAAAGCCATCAAAGGACAAGCCTTGGCGGATCACCTTGCAGAAAACCCGGTGGACCAGGATTACAAGCCGCTCACAACCTACTTCCCTGATGAAGAAGTTTTGTTTGTAGGAGAGGATATATCAAAGTCATATGATGGATGGAGAATGTTCTTTGATGGAGCACCAAACTCTATTGGAGTTGGAATAGGAGCAGTCTTAATTTCAGAAACAGGTCAGTATTACCCAATCTCAGCTAAGATTAGGTTCTACTGTACCAATAACATGGCAGAATATGAAGCTTGTATTCTCGGACTCAGGATGACCATCGACATGAACATCAAAGAACTCTTGGTGATAGGAGATTCCGACTTATTGGTTCACCAAGTGCAAGGAGAATGGACTACTAAGAATGTCAAGATCCTACCTTATCTGCATTGTATTAAAGAGTTGTGTAGGAGATTCACGAGGATTGAGTTCAAGCATGTCCCTCGAGCTCAAAATGAGTTTGCCGATGCTTTGGCAACATTGTCCTCGATGATTCAACACCCAGACAAGAATTACATCGACCCTATCGATATAGAGATACATGATCAACATGCATACTGTTTTCATGTAGATGAGGAACCGGATGGAAAACCCTGGTACTATGACGTCAGAAGATTGATAGAAGCACAAGAATATCTTGAAAATTCCACAAGCAACCAGAAACGGACTTTGAAGAGGATGGCCAAACATTTCTTCCTTAACGGAGAAATCCTGTATAGGAGAACTTTAGATTTAGGATTGTTGAGGTGCGTCGATGCCGCAGAAGCGATAAGGCTTTTGGAAGAAATACATGCAGAAACATGTGGACCTCACATGAATGAGTTCACTTTGGCAAAGAAGATTCTAAGAGCCGGATATTTTTTGGATGACCATTGAGAGAGATAACATCTGATATGTGCAAAGATGTCATCAGTGTCAAGTGCGTGGAGATTTTATATGGGTTCCACCAAATGAGCTCAATGTGATGGGTTCCCCTTGGCCATTTGCCGCTTGGGGCATGGATGTTATTGGACCCATAGAGCCTCCCGCGTCAAATGGACATCGTTTCATCGTGGTGGCTATCGATTATTTCACAAAATGGGCGAAGCTTCAACATATAAGGCAGCGACTAAGAAGGTAGTGGCAGACTTTGTTCGCAATAACATAGTTTGTCAGTTTGGAATTACAGAATCAATCATAACAGACAATGCAGCCAACCTCAACATCGATCTTATGAAGGAAACTTGTGAAAGGTTCAAGATTGCTCATCGAAATTCCACGATTTATCGGCCACAGATGAATGGAACAGTTCAGGCTGCAAATAAGAATATCAAGAAGATCCTAAGGAGAATAGTGGACAGTCACATGCAATGGCATGAGAAGCTACCATATGTTTTACTTGGTTATTGCACCACAATTAGAACATCAACTGGGGCAACTCCATATATGTTGGTTTATGGTTCAGAAGCAGTACTACCTGCTGAGGTGGAAATACCATCTTTAAGGATTATCCAAGAGGTTGGTCTAGACGATGCAGAATGGATACGTAGCAGGCATGAATAATTGATGCTCATCGACGAAAAGAGAATGGACGCCATTTGTCATGGCCAACTCTATCAGAACAGAATGACCAAACCCTTCAACAAGAAAGTCAGACCTCGACAGTTCAAACCGGGGCATTTAGTGTTGAAGAAGATCTTTCCTCACCAAGGAGAAGCCAAAGGGAAATTTGCACCAAATTGGCAAGGACCCTACATGGTTCATAGAGTGCTCTCAGGAGGAGCGGTAATCTTAGCAGAAATAGACGGCAGAGTAAGCCCAAAGCCAATCAATTCAGACGCCATCAAGAAATACTACATCTGAAGACCTCAGGATTAGCGCTTATTTTGTGTACTTTTGTATTTTTCAATGTAATAGAACTACGTATAGACCTGACTTCCCACGGTGGGGTACGTAAGCAACCCACATCGGATCCGGTCTCTCTTAGAAAATCCAAATCATCATTTCCATGTATTTAGAACTACTGAATTCCCTCAGTGGGATACGCAGGCAATTCTTGTCGGATTCGGTCCCTTGCATTTTTCACTTTCCTCTTGTATTCGAACTACGTCATGACCTGATTCCACTTGGATACGTAGGCAGCTTGAGTCAAGCTCGGTCATTACATTACATGTTCTTACATTGCATGTCATATTTTTCACTCTCCCATGTTGTATTTGAACTACGTTTTGACCTGATTCCCGCTTGGATACGTAAGCAGCCTGAGTCAGGCCCGGTTATTGCATTTTATATTTTTCGCTTTCCTCTTTGTCACGACCCGATTTATCAAGTCATGATGGCACCTACTATAACCCACCAGCAGGTAAGCCAACCCGTAACCCGGAACAACAAGTAATGAGTCTGAGGGTAGAAACTAAACAAGAGTAGACAAATAACAATATAGACAGGCAGAAGCAAACCAAAACATATATATAAATAAAGATCCCTCCCAGAACCTGGAAGTCACTAGTACAGAGCTACTAACAAACTGAGTACAAGTCCCAAAAATAGACAACAGAGACTGGACTGTCTCGAAAGGTAAAAGACAAGTCTATATATACAGATAGAGACTGAAATAGTACAAAATGTCATGTGCTCACTCTCGTCTCCGGATCAGTCTGCTCCAAGCTCGATCAACGCTGGCTACTAGTGCCCGGACCTGCATCACGAAATAGATGCAGAGCGTAGCATGAGTACCAAAACAACAGGTACCCAGTAGGCATTATAGGCAGACTGAACTTGAAAAGTAAAGGCAATATGAAAAGAAGGAATAACACAAACCGAGGGTCAAGAGCGGAAATCTAAGTAACAATGGAATGCACACGAGTGTAGAAAGAACTAACTAAAGTAATCTATAAGCTAACTACACCTAACTGGACCCCAATAAGCCCAGAAGATACA
>JAJOOH010003680.1:0-10907 GCA_029582605.1 Solanum gracilifrons | reverse complement strand
CAAATAAAGGAATGAACGTCCTATCATCACCATGTGTAAACCACCTCAATAGATACACACAAAAAGGATTCAACAGCGAGAAAGTAAAATCTAATTAGGATCGGTTAAAGAGGAATTGAAGCAAGCAAGCACAACAAAACAAAACAAAAACTGACTAGTATAGCTTCTGATGGTTTCATTGCTTGAATAGGAAGTGAGTCACCTTCAAAGAACATGATTATTTGTAGTGACTTTTTTTTGGGGACTGATAAGGTATAACTGAAGTGACTTTTAAAAGAGGAATGAGTAATTCTTATGGAATAATCACAGAAGGCATTTGATTGTAGCTATGCATGTGGCTCCCAAAGCGATCAAAATGCTACACGAATGCCCTTCCCATATAGTTGGGAAGTCACTGGTTGAAAAGAGACATCAAATGGAGCAGGCAAGCTAGCTGATTTGACCATTCCACCATATTGATATATTTTTAGATCTTTAAAAAACTAGAGATTCAATACTCGAATACTGTTGCAAGATTGGTACTGGAGCATGGTTGAGACCAATGTGAAAATGTGAATGCCAGATCCACAATCTTTGGAAACGGAAGACCCCAGGCCTCATGAACAAATACGCAAAAAGAAACCTATTGAAAATGCTCCTAATCCAAACCCTTCCTTCGTAGAGCCGGTGTAGCAACTACCTTACTTAAGCAATTCTTCTTATCCTAATTTTTTCTTAGTTGAAGTTCCTATATTCTCTTAGTTGAAAACAGAATACACCTAACCTTAGGAACTGCGTCAGCAGCAACCAACTTCCCAACAGCAATGATTACCAATTTGCGTAGGTGAGGGGTAGTTTTGGCCCTTTTCTGTTGAAACAGTTAAACTTGGCCATAAGGCTTTAATGGCAATCTAACAAGAAAGTATAGATCAGGACTACATGGCTTCCCAATTCTAATTCAAGTTTCTTTAATAAATAAATTGTTCTATATGCAGGCTTTTCTACAGTTTAAAGATAATAGTGTTAGAGCCATACTATTATTCCTCCATACAAAAGTAAGATGTGAGCTAGAGCTGCCGCGAATTGAAAGAAAACAATGAATGGGAGAGCAAAACCCACCTGGAATATGTAGTTGGCGTTAACAAAGTTTCCGGAACTTTTGAAGAATGGATTCATCTGGAGAGTACCCCCAAAGCTTCGGATGCAAGGGTTGCTTTCCTGAACAGCCACCACTGTTCTGAAAAATTAACACAAACCTAGACCAAGAAAAACAACAAACTCAATTAACCAAAGGAGAAAATAGAAGGCACTAACAGGAGATAGGTACTACCAGGAGATAGGTGAACATAGATGTTTTTGCAGTATCTCTTTTTGTTTACTTTATATTAATGAAATTTTTGCATGCATCTTCACTCTTCATTACATAAGAGTGCTTACATTGCAGAATAGGGAAGTGAAACAGTTCTTTTCCTCCTGTATTTGGTTAAGTCGGGAGTAGATGTACACTTTAGTTTCTTAAAAAAAGGAATCAGATATTCAAAAAATAAACGGACTGGACTTTTTCGCAGTTTTAGAAATTAGGCTATTAGAATATTTTCCTCTTGTGTACAATCTCTATGTTTATGCTTCTTAGCCAAAAACTACTCCTTGAGAATATTTTGATAACAGAGGTGTTTTGGCCAGCTTGCTCGCACCTCGAACATTCCACCAAGTTACAGGGTACCTGATACCTCCCATCAATACAAGTTCCGAATAACTCAGACCACCAAGTCTTAGGGCAGATGGGAAAAAATCACCTAGTAGCATTTTTTGTCTCGCAAGTCCATGATGTGCAAGGTTTTCACCTACTTCATTGACCGCTTAGCCACCACACCTTTGGGTGTAAAATTACTCCTTCAAATTTGCACATACACAATGCCGATTTATACTCCAAAAGATTTAATTAATCGACGTGACCCCTTCTAGTTGAATGGAAACCTTTCATCTCCAACAGTCAAAATTTTGTTACTTTACTCTCTCCTTTTTTCTTTTTTTCGAGAAGGAACAATATAGGGCTTAAGATTTAGGATTGTTTGCTCTCATCTCACTCTCCTTTTTCCTTTTTCTTTTTTGTGAAGTAAAGTAATTTCATTAAATATGGAAAATCTCCCGTATACAAGAAGTATACCAACATAAAGTAGAGAACCTACACAATAATATGGTTCTTTACAAATTGTGCCAGATCTTCATAACAGATCACTGTTGCTCTCTCTCTTACTTTATACTCCCCTCCCTAAGATGTTTGTCACATAATATTTAACTAAAGGTAATAATACCAAACTTTTACCATGGCCCCAAACATAACGATTTAATAGACAAAACTAACAAGGGAGTCAAAGAAGCAGTCTAGAGATTACAAGTGTTAGAATATATGCATAACAAGGTTAGCTCTTTCTTAGAAAAGAATGTAAAATGAAACTAGAAGAGGATGCAAACAAATCAGATGTCTAAATGAAGATCTAATTCAAACAAGGACTTTAGTCACTCTATAGTCTGCACTTCTACAATGACTTCCAAACAAGGCTTCAGTTAGATCATTCAGTCAACTTCGTTGACATTCTTCTCATTGCTAAAACCTAAGGAACAAAAAAATATACATTTCCCTCAAGTAGCAAAAATATGCATTTTATATGTTTCCCGTATAAAATCCATCTTGTAACAAAAAATGTCCAAAATCAACATATTGACAGTAACAAGGGAGTCTAATTCCAAATGAAATTTTCCAAAACAATTCTACCTACACCAATAAGCATGCAGCTAAACTTTTAGCTTGGTTATTGCTTGGACAATTAACAACAATGGGGAAATCAAAAATCATGTTGCCATCACTGTCCCTGACTATTGCCCCAATCTCAGCCTTGTCTTCGTTAGTAATATAACTTTCATATGTATTAACTATAACCTGATTAGATGTACGAAATGTCTATATGACTTGTCTAAATTTAATGACAGGTCTAAGCTTTTCTAATTCCAGTTCGCAAAAAGAAGGCCAATTTTCAGAAATGCAACAGTAAGGAAGTGTCAAAGTTAAAGCAGCATGAATACTTCACATATTGTATCAAAAATATTCGTAGACCTCTAAAAACTAATGACGACTAACTAGACAACTTTTATAAAATGTCATGTGACTTCACTTTGTTTGGATGGTTATTACATATTTTTCATAGTGAATGGGAGATGCAACCATTCGATTTTACCTTCATATATTCTACACATACACACATAAAAGTAGAAAGAATAAAGAATACTGAGCTGAAAAGTAAACAATCCTCATAAGTAAATAAAGCAGCAAAAAAGAAAAGCTAGTTTTACCCAACTCGCTTTCACAAAAATGAAGTAATTTTAAACGGAAAAGAGGTATTTTGTATGCATAAATCACTGAATTCAAGTTACCCAATGTACTAAGAACATGCAATCACAAAAACAACATAAAAAGCTATAGAATTCCAAGGATTAGGGTTTAGACATAGATCAGGGCATTCACATCTAAGACTAATTAGAAATAAGAGGAAAGCCATAGAAGGGCGGAAGAAAGAAAAACTGATTCCAGCGTATAAGAACCTTTGAATCCAAAAGAACTAGGGTTTTACTTGAACTTCAAAATCATTGTTATACGAATCTCCATTGAATCAATTGTCATGCAAATGGAAAAATACAGAGAAGGATTAGAAAGATTTGTACCTTTGTTCACCGGAAAACTTTTTCTTCTGGTGATGCTTTCTCTGCGACTGAACCGACTCAAAAATGGAGCCGTTTGGTTGAAAAGGCAAATGAAGAAGAAGGAGCGTCGCTGTTCCTTTTTTTTTTTTGCTGGAGTGACTATTCAATAACGTTAATATTTTTTTTCTCAATTAGATTTTTTAAAAGTTTAGAACTTTATATTTTCAATTTGATTTGTTTTAGAAGTATTGATCAGATATTTTACATAGCAAGCTATTTTTTTTAGTCGGATTTAATTGATTATCTGTTTGTTAAATATTTTTTTAATTTTATGACATTATATTTATAATATTAATCTTTTTGTCAAATATGCATTTCCTCATGTTCATAGAAATTTTGTACTTCTGATTTTTATGATAAATTTAATTAAAATATACTAAATTGAAAAATACAAATCAATTTTTTTTATAATATTAGTTAAGAAAATATGTTTATTAATTAATATATTATCAAAAGTCAATATATATCTTAAATATTCAATATAATATCATTTATAAAGGCTCTTATTTGTCTAAATATAACTTTTAAATTTTAGATGATTAATTTTTATTTTTAAAAATCAATATAACCTTATGATTATACGTGTGCAATCAAACATTATACTAGTAATTACACTGTAATTATATTGTGGCAAACAATAAGGTCAATATAATTACTAGGTGTTTTATCAAAAAAAAGTAAAATTTTGACTAACTTTGAAAATAAATTAACTTAAACACTTGAAACAATTTTCAAAAAAAAACTCGATGAAAATAACTAAATAATAAAGGCAATGAAAAAAATATTTTTTTCATGAAAAATCGGTTCATCTTAAGGGATTCAATTAAATTAAACCAAACAGTTAAAGGTTAGAATTAAAAAAGAACTACTAACAAATATTTACAATCAAATAATTGACAAAGTAGAGGAGAAGATAAATTTGAGCCCCTTTTTGGACCAAATTCGATGCTGCCTGAAAGGTTGGGCTATTGGCTCATTTAATTCACATCACTGTTGCTCATTTTGTTTCGAGCTTGACCCATTTTGCTACAATATGACAGTGTATACATATTGTATATCAGACGTGTATCTATTGTATATTGAATGTATATTGCTATGTACAGCCCACTTTTCGGCTTTTGAGACCTGCATTTCTTGTCTTCAACATGTATTTCAACATTTTTTTACCTATATTTCAGCACTTTGACCTGTATATCAGTGTATACCCAATGTATATAATCTGCTTTTTTTTTGGACTTTTGAGGATTGTAAATCACATTCAACCTGTACACCTATTTTCCTTACTTCATATATCACTCCATTGGGACTTGGATTTATGCATGACTCGAGAATGGATGTAACTAGGCCTTCGCAACCCATTTGGAATGAAAGAGAAAAGAAGGCAATGGAGTTCGGTGAACTCACATGTAACCAGAAGAAAAGGAAAAGGATTAATATTATTGTTCATAATGTTGAAAGTTACAAATAAATTTAATTTAATCAATAAAGAAACTAAGCACACTAATGACAAAGTATCAATGCATTTTAATAGTAATTTATAAATTATCTAACACATGTTTGCTTCCAAATCAAAGCTAATTAGTCAAACATCCCCTCAAAGACACAATTTCCAGAGAATTGGCACAAACAAGCTACTTGTTGATTAAGCTAAGCAGGCTCTGACAATCTCTCTCTATATATATATAAAGCTGATTATACACTATCTGATGTGGCATGTCTCTGTGACCAGCATTTGCATTTATCTTTTTTCTCCTTTTTTAGATTTTTTTTTTTCAATTTTAATTGCATTTTTATTTATTTATGCTATTAACCTATTAATTAATAAAAGTCTCATAATAAATATAGCACTCAAACCATTTGCAGCAATCAAATACCTTTGCAACAAAGTTCATGTAATTGTTTTTGTCTTCATCGGTTCATTATGACAAATTGACATTTATTTGCAATAGAAATTTCAATTACAGTCAATTATCATTATACAAATCTTTCATATTCCTAGTAGTAAATATGATTTTCACTTCATTGATTTGCCATTAATTTAACAATTGTAACGTTAACATAATTGCATCATTATCAACAAAAGAAACAATAAGCTTATAAATAGTACTGAAATAGCTATAGATTTCAAACACATCCTGAAAAATAATGTGTTCTTCTTGTTTGATGCATCATCACTCTCATCGCCTTCAGCTGGTCACTTTCTATTTTCATTATAAATTTTTATTTGAATATGTAGAATTATAATATATACTGAAATAACAAAGTTATATATATAACGGAAAAGGGCCTAAAATGCCCTTCAACCATGCGAATTGGAACAAATTTACCCATCTTCTACCTTTCGGGCCAAAAATGCCCTTGACATCAACCTTTAGGCTCTATTTTGCCCTTATTTTTAACAGCCTAAATAATAACATCAATTAACAAATTCATTTATGACGTGTCGCTATATTGGCTACCCTGATAATTAATTAAACTAATTAAAAAAATCAAACCCACCCAAAAGACCCACCCATTAAAGTGACCCAAATCTTTAACCCATCTTTTATCCCCAATTCCTTTAACCTAAAAATAGCATACGCTCCAATCCAAATCTCCTCTCTTCTTCCTCAATTGAACCTCACCAAACTCAAACTTTCTGGCCAAATCTCCTCTCTTCTTCATCTATCAAAGCTCACCAGAACTCAAGTAAGAATTTTTGTTTCTTCTGGCCAACAATTTGAAGTTGCCACTCTTCTTCAGTTTCTTCTCCTCAACAATGTCGACATCTTCTTCTGTTTCTTCTCCTCAACAATTATAGTCCCATACATGTAAGTGGGGATTGAGTGCAAAATGTTTTACTGCTACGACCATTGAAAATGGTGGACGCCGATTTTACAAATGTAGTCGTCTTGGATCAAACTCTTGTGGCTATTGGAATTGGTTCGATGAAAAACTCCCACCTCATGTGTCAATGATGATTCATAATCAAAAAGTTGAATTGGATTCTATTCGTAAAAATGATGTAGTATGGTTTGTGTTACATTAGTATTATTAGTCGGTTAGGTTAGTTTAGTGACTTGATATTGTTGTCAAATGAAAGAGATTTGCATATTTGAAATTTGCAGTTTGATTGTAATGAATTTTTTTTTGCAGAAGTGTTATTTTGGTGTTATGGTGTTATGTAATGAACAATCTTTTTACAAAATTTTATATTATTTGTTAGCGTAAAAATGTTGTATTAGAAGTTTGACAAGATATGAAGAATATTTTGCTTTAAACTATACCAATACTTTAGTTCTTTGAATCCTATGACTGCTGCTCTTCTGGCAGAGTTAAGTTGTGAAAATGGTTGGGGATGTTAAGGTTTTGAATGCACTTGATTTTGCAAAAATTCAATGGTATCACTAATGCCTTTACAAGTATCCATAGGATCTGAAAATGATCCTTACAAATGTGTATCATCCAGAACCATAGTCCATATATGCATCCCAAATTAGCAGGCCATAGAAACTCTAAAATCAGGTTCATATATGTATCATCAAGTCTTTGTTTGATCTTTATTCACAAATTCATTAAGGGTAAAGTGTATGGAGACCTTACTCCTACCTCGTAGAGATAAAGAGGTAGTTTCCGATAGACCCTCACTAGTAAAGAAGCAAATCTTTGTTTTACCATTCCATGGAAAAGAAATAATAAGTGGGCTGAAGATACATATGGACAGTGACAACAGGATCTGTGCATATACCATTATCCATGTTATGCGAGAGAGCTAAAATCATGAATTGCTGCTCAACCAAGTGAGCTGATACTACGCAACAATAAAGGTGAAAGTTATAATGAAATTGATTTCACAAAGAAAAAACTTCTGTGACACATTCTGCACTCCAACATACATTCTGCACTCCAACAAGATATAAGATTTATAAGATAAACGTACTTTCAGCCCACAAAACATAAGAACACAAAATGACTAGTGTAATTCCATTACGAAACACAATAAACTTATGCCGCAGAAACTGAATAAACTGATTCCAGAAAACAGAGAAAACATACATTCTGCACTCCAACAAGACATAAGATTTATAAGATAAACATACTTTCAGCCCACAAAAATATTCATGGCCAGTCACAAAACATAAGAACACAAAATGACTAGTGTCAAGACTGAAACAACCAGCTTCAGGACTGATTCACAAAAACAAAATAAAAGTTTTCATTGTGCATTTACATAACCAACAAAAATCACTGCATAATGCATAATTGTCATTCCTAATGCTTGCCTCTCTTTGGATTCAGTTTTCCAATCTTTTTCTCCTTTTCTATTGCCAACTGATTTGAGGTCACACATGATTTGCCTTTCCAAGTCAACTTTCTTGGTGAGTATGGCAGGTTGGTAGGCATACTTACACCACTCTCATCACCCCTGAAGTTAATCTTCCTTGATCATGTTGGTAGTTGATGCAACTTCTTTATTTGAAGCCTAGTTTTAGCTTCAGATATTGCTCTAGGCCTAATTATTGTTGTCTCATTCTCATCCTCACTTTCAAGCTCATCTTCATCTTCATCAATAAATGCAACATGTTTGTCCTTTGCTTTCCTCTTGAAGTTTGAAGGACCAGCAACTTCAATACTTGGTTGGCTTGTCTGAACACTAGGAGATGGTACAAATCCAGAAATTGACATGAAGACAGATTCTTGACTTGATTGTGGTGCTGACAGTGGCACATCTAGAAGAACTTGTGCTCTTCTTTCAAGTTGAACAAATTGACATAGTAGTTAGACTATTAAATAAACAATGTAACAAATGACTAACTAAGGAATAATGAATTTACCAGAGGACAATTCCTTTTATTGTGACCTGGTGCACTGTAGTGACCACATGACATTTTCAGTCATTTTCTACTTTTTGACCACAATCCCTCCCTCTTTCTTGCTTCATCCTTTTTCCTTACTCTCTTAGTTTTTGGTTTACCAACCATTTTATGTACTTCTGGTGGCTCCATCGCATGAGAGGGATACACTTTCCAGAATCTTTCACCCTTAACTGGTTGAATTTTATGTTGGTACACCAACATATAATCCTCTTTTGAATACCACCAATTCATATCATCCAGTGGTTCTTTTTTATCATGTTCTAAAGCTTTAATGGCATGAGGACATGGTATTCCTGTCAAATCCCATGTTCTACATGTACATTTCTTCCTAACAAGACTCACAACATGTCTATCAACACCCTCAGCCACCTCATAACCTAGGTCTCCATTAGATTGAACATGACAACCATGTGCAATGATTTGGTAATCCTTATAAAGATCCATCATAGCATATGGACTGAAATCTCTTGTCCATTTTTTACCCTCCTCTTCAAGATCTTTCAACCTATTCATAACCTACACATAACATAACAATGAAATATTTATATATTCATATATAAACATAGTAAGATTATATTATATCAAGTAGTTATGAATAAACATAGATAATACCTTGATTCTAATATCTTCCAACATCTTAATTATTGGTTTTGACCTTGCTTCCAAAATCCATTTGTTGAATGACTCAGTAAAATTATTTTCACATGTTTGATTCTTGCAAATTGTGTCAAAATAGGCCCTGCACCAGTGTTGTGTAGAGTACCATAACAGATCTTCAGGAGCTTGTTCAAACATGGAGCCCATGGTTTTTAATTGATCTTGAAATTCCTCTACATATGTACTCCAAGCAGACCACCACAATAATTTTTTCATCTCTACATCTCTCCAAGTCTTGGCCCAATTGGCTTCTATGTGCCTTACGCACCATCTATGATGTGCTTTTGGAAGCAATTGACCAACAACACCAATCAACCCCTAAAACAATAAACAACAAAACAAGTAAGTAGTTCAACTGTATACAAAAGAACAATAAGAAAGTGAAAAAGAAATTAACAAATTATTACCTTTTTCATATCAGACATAAATGTGAATTCTTCACCATCTTTTAGATCTAATGAATTTCTCAACAACTCAATGAACCATTTCCATGTTCTGGTTGTTTCTCTATCCACCACTGTCCAAGCAAGTAGATAGAAATACTTTACTGAATCTTGTCCAAGGGCAACCAACAATATTCCCTTACACGTCCCTTTTAAAAATGTTCCATCCAGCCCTATAAATGGCCTCAGACCAGCTCTCCATCCATTTTTCAAAGCTTGAAAGCAAACATACATTCTTGAAAATCTTCTTTTTCCTTGTTTCAAAACATCTTTAGATATGTTTATCACCACATAAGAACTAGATTGCTATCCCTCAATTCTTGAACATAAGCCTCCAATTTGTTAAAATCATTAATAAAACGGGGAAGATGAGGTCTTTTGCTCAGGGAATAGATTTATCCAGAGGTCCGATGGCGTAAATATCTGCGACATAGTACCAAAATCCCATCCTTTTAGGGATATTAGTACGTCAAAGCACGTGGGCTGTACTTCGACAGCTGGAAAGTCAATGGGGAATGGAGCACGTGAGAGGCATGTGAGTTTTTTAAATGAGAGGGCTGAACTGGGCCCATCAGGAAAGCCCAAGAAGAATAACAATTCTAAATGGCCCAATGGCCCTGATTTTGCAGCATAGGTCATTTTTAATGATTTACAAGGGACAAAGATCGGCTACACAGAAACCCATAAATTGGCTGGTGACATAACAACCTTGCACGTGTCCAATTCAGGCCAAGGAAAGCAGAACATGAACACAAAAGTCGTGACAGAGCTGCTGGAGGAAGAAATCAGGGGAGATTTGATGATAACGGGAGAGGAAGAACTGAACTCCATAGATAGGGGAGAGGATAGAGAAATTACAAAGTCAGGGGAGACTGGGCTAGCAATACAGAGCTCAAACACAGAAATAGTTAATTGGGAGGTGGAGGAACCTGTACCAATTATGGTGCAGCAACAACAAAGGGCTCAAGATGTAGACAAAGTGAATTCAACATGGGTACAACAGAACTTGATAAAACTGGGAAAAATCTTTGGGATCGATTTCCAAGGGCATGAAGAGGAGGCAACAGAGTTACTACTACAAATAGACAGTTGCAGACAAGTCAGGAGAATGGAGCAGGATACAGAAGTTAAGAAACTCAAGATCAAGGGTGCACAAGAACTTAAAAGTCTTGTAGCCTTTGATGTAAAATTTAAAAGTTCTGGAAGTAGGAAT